>CM050166.1:13104938-13384938 GCA_027410445.1 Discoglossus pictus
GTAGACTTTTATATCCTTCAAAATGTGTTTCTATGTTTTGTATCTCTGGTGAAAACCACTTTATATTTTAGATTCCATTAATATAATTCCAATAGATAATGACTAATATATTAAGAACAAAGGTTTAATTGAATACTAAACACATTCTCTTTCAATACTTGGAGTTTATAGACTTCATCCCACATAAAACCACTTTAAATAGTCTTCTGCAGACAGAACACTGTAAATGCATGCATATGAATGCATCTGTGTTATATGTCACCATTTGTTCTGAATTATAATTTGCAAATTAGAAAGGGCAGATGGAAGCTTTTTATTCTTATAATTCAAGGTTTAAAAAGTGCTGCAAAAAAAAGAAGTACAATGAAATTTAAAATTAAGTTGGCATTCTTATAACTAATGGGTCCGTTCTTTGTGATTCTGGAACACAAATAGGGATTTTATTGTGGGAGTCATTGATTATATTTAATAAAGCATATATCAAGGATTTATTTTCCCTTTGTTAAATGAAAATTTGAAATTGTTTAAGCTCACTTATTCTTGACTTAAAGGACCACTGGATTTTAGGGGAGGTAAGCAAGTTTTTTTTTAATTTATAAAAAAGTGCAATTTTTTCTAACTTGAGAACCTCTTAATATCTTGGAGCCTCATTCAATTGCAAGTTATACAGGCCGTATTCTGCGGGTGTGCTGCGTATTTGAAGTTTGCTACAATTACGGAGCGATTCAATTGAACAAGCCCGCAAGTTACGGGTCGAAAGACGAAACCGTAAACCATGCAATCGCATGTAGTATTTTAGAGAGTGATCCAGATCAATTAAGCAAGGATGATCATCACGACAGTAAAACATGGAGGTTAAACGTCAATCAATTAGCGTTTCGAAGTCCGATAAGCGATCAGACTCGCAATCCTGCAATGGACAAAATAATAAAAATGGATGCCAATACTGCTGTAGTCCATGTGGGTGACCTGATATGTATGAACTCCTTGATTCCTGAGATCAATATAACCCCAAAATGACACAAAAAATAATTTTCTATTGCAGATTTGCGAGCTTGAGACAGTTGTGCAATTAATTCTAATGTTTTTCATCGATTTCCCGTATTTTAAAGTGCAGTATTGATTTTTTATTTCATGTACAGTGCTAAGACAGGTGTTTAACACATTGTGAGTCCTATATGGTACTCGTAGCACTTTCTTCTACATTTGCCATTTACGGGTGTGAGCTCGAAACTCTTGTGGACTTGAAATATCAAAGGCTAAGATGGGTTGTAAGTTCCGGTTGTAACAAGGGATTTCAAGCTGTAACCCGTAGACCTTTTGTGGATCACAAAAAGACCAATTGAATAGCAAGTTAGCTTATGGCCTACATTCTCGTAAGCTACACTTTCTCAATTGAATGAGGCCCTTTGGGTCTGAGGGCAAGATGTTAACTACTGAATACTGTAGGGAGGGATGGGGTATTTGTTAATGCAATGTAAGTTTTGTTTTTTGAACTGATCTATTTTGCTCATGGAATGCTTCTGGATTTTACTAGGACTACGATAACAGTGTATATTTACTTTTATGTACAATCATTTACTAAGAAGTGATTATAAGCTCTGTTTTACTGACTTAAATAATATTAATAGTACTTGCTTGGTAGGGTTCCCTGGTGGTCCAGTGGTTAGGAATTTGGTGCTTTCACCTCTGCAACCTGGGTTCGATTCCAGTCAGGGAACCAAGAGATCACACCACCTGAAGCCAAGCAGTGTTCAGCCTGGAATACCAGGAGCCTAACACTGGGGCCCACTGGAAAAGGAACTGGCAACCCACTCAAGTATGTCTGCCATGAAAACCAAGTGGATCAGCATGACCATAAACATAAAGATGTGCCTGGTGTGTTACAGTCCATGAGATCACAGAGAGTTAGACACAACTGAACAATGCAAAAAAAAAAAAAAACTTGCTTGGTTCTGATCTCAACGGCTCATGCAGTGGTCACTGATTGGCTAATTGGAACACTCCACTTCATGAGATATAGAGGGCAGATAATATTTGCATGTTTTTAGTAAGTAAAAGCAGAGCTTACAGTCACTACTTAATAAAATATATTACATAAAAGTAAATAGATACACAGGGATATTATATACCTAGTAACATCCAGGAACCTTTAATGTCCCTTTAATATGGAAAGATGGCTGAGAACACCTGTCTTTGTCTTGTGCTAAGAATTCTAATGGATTAAGATCTTAACAAAAATATTCATGATGCCGCTATAAATTGTACCTCTAAGTGTCATTCTACCACATACCTGCAGCACTGAAAAAGAGGTGATTGGCTGTAATAATGGATCATGTTATCCCTATCCCAGATACATATCCCCTTCCATGCACAGAAGCAGACAGCATGCACGTATAACTGCATCCTTAAAATATCATGATGCCTCTAGGGTGCAACAGAGGCATTTGAATATTTTTTATTCTAATTAGAGAGTAGTTCAACAGCATTTTTCTGCTTAATTATGCTCTTGGTATGTATATATAAGGAGCCAAAAAAATCTGGGGGGGGGGGGGTAATTCAACTCTACTCCAAGGACATAAAGCAGGGGTGGGTCCACTGCATGCACACAGGGGCTTTGCTCTGGGAGGGCTCTGGGAGGGCCATTGCTGCAGTGCCCCTCAAAAACTTTTATTTTATTTATTTGTTTAAATTCTCAACATTCCTGCCCCAACCAATATAATAAAAATGTTATATATATATATATTATTATTATTATTATAATTATGGGTCAAAGCTCTCTTTGGAAAGACATACTGCTCCATCTGGAAATGCAAGATTATTTTTGCTATTTTGTGTGTCCCCTATTCATTTAATCTGTGGGAGGGGGATTTGTCCCCAAAGTACCACCAATTCCAAAGCTCCTGTATAACAGCATTAACAGAGTTAATATATGACTTTTCTCAAATATCTAAGCCATATAACTATGTAAAATGAAGGTAGAAAAAACTCAATTCTGCAGAATTCTCTTTTCCTGGAATGTGGATAAGATCTTTTCAGAACCAATAAATCAAAGCAATATTTAGTATACTTTGCACTCCTAGAACAGTTTTATAATGCAAAAAAGAAAATGTGTGCTGATTACCAGTCAAAATATTAAAGTAAAGCTGTCACCCATCCAAATACAGCATAGCTTAAATACAACTTTATCCTAATTACATTTTAAAGGGACAGTAAAGTCAGTTTTCTGCCATGCATTTAAAAGAGCATTTTTTATTAAAACCAAATGTTTTTCTATGACCTAAATTATCTTACTTTTTATACATTACAGTCACATCCGTTAGACTCCCTACTCCAAACCCACTTGTATTTTGGGGTGAGGACCCTAAGCCCTATTCATAAGCACTAACTAACTAATTACTATGCATGGGGACTCATAAGAGTCCATAAGGACATCCATAGTCCCGAGTACTAACATGCCCCAATGGGAGTCCTAAGGACTACTACTCTAAGAACTCTTCTCTAAGGACTACTATGGAGTCTGTGTGGACTACGGTGGGCCAATCAACACTCACCCACCTTCAGACCCTATCTATCTCCTATTTATGTGGACTCACACACTGGGGTCCTTAAGGGGCCCCATGATATATATCCCCCAAACTTAGTATTCAACTAAGGTACAGGGTGGCAGTTGATGCCCAACCTAGTCCACTTAATGGCTATGTTCGGCCTAGATATGGGTAACGTATAGGGGTTAGATTCACCACCCCAAAACACAGTTAGTAAGTAGAGTCTTGGTTTTAATAAAGGATGAGAGGGATAGTTGGAATTATAGTAATAGTGTGGCCCTTTACATGCACTCTCTAGGGCTTTGACCAGTCTTAGCAACTGATTAAAATATGAGTAATGTTTTTGGTCCATAGCAATTATCCAATGCATATATATATACATATATTTATATAAAAACACAAGTAGAATCCCGGTTATCCAGCACCCAACTAACCGGGACTCTCAAGCAACCAGCACCATCATCAATTCCCTTATATTCAAAAAACTCCCACTAAACCCGACACTTCCGGAGTTCGAGACTGCAAAAAAAATAATGCTAACTTTTTTTCTAATTATTTTTTCCGGGCTTAAATGGCCCAATTTCGGTGCTATTACCTTTTTCAAAGGCATTTTGAGGGGTTTTGGGGACCCTTACATTCAGAGACTCACTATTAACGGGCAACTACAGTTATCCGGCAATAGGGAGTCCCTGTGGGTGCTGGATAACGGGGGTTTTACTGTATATATATATATATATATATATATATATATATATATATATATAATTATCCCATTCATACTCTGTTATGTGTCATTTAATCATTTCTGGTTATAACCAATGCGTGTAAAAAAGGAGCAGAGGGTAATATGTATTGTATAACCAAGCAAATTAATTGAGGTCTACTGTTTGCATAAACCATAATGTAATTATTATTCAACACAATGTGTACAGATATGTGTGTGTCTTAATTTTGGAGTCATGAGTTAGAAATTATTCATTCTTTACGAATCAATAAGAGTATGAATTTTAATCCTGACCTTGACTCTGTCAATATTTGAGTTACTAGAAGAGTACTGACTCAATAGTTCTCAACATTAGAGGATAGACATTATTTAAAGCTAAAGAATTGATTTTACAAATGAAAAGAACTGAAAATATGGAATATTTATAAACATTAATCCATGTAGAATTTCAGGGGATTTATGGTATATAACTGTGATTAATATATATGGAATAATTAAGGATCTTAACCTGTCAAGACTAAGGTAGGTGGTATAGTGGGAGGACAGTTAAATAGGCAACTAAATTATATCTCCAAGAGATACAAAGAGAGAAAAATTAAAATGCCTCATTAAAAAATAAAACCCAATATGCATCAAAATAAATGATATATTTAGTGTGATGAAGTTTAGAATAATACAAGTTATAATCAGTATCCAGGAACCCAACTTACTAACAGTTGGAAGAGCACTTAAGTCTTCAGCAGCTCAAGTGCATACAATAGAGCTATGATTAATAAAGGTCAAATCAATCTGTAATAATCTCCTTGCCCTAGGGCTCATCACATATATAGTTGTGAGCATGCGGGTTGTTGACGAAGACGCTCCTTGCCAGCAACTATGGACCTCGCCAAATTTACAGACTTACGACAAACAAATACAAGACGTGGGACATAGAAAAAAAAACATTACAACCTCGCAAAAATACGACCTTACCGCCCGAAACCCGCGCACATGAGAACATTAAAAACACAATAAATACACACAACAAATACATAAAAAGCTTACCCACAGCAAGGGGAGGCACCCAGGACCTTGAAAACTGAAGTTACACCTCAATTTCACTCGAAATAAAAGCGTTTAGACAACCGAAAATCACCTAAGCGAGAGAAAAAATAACCAACAAAACGAAAACGAGGCTAAACACGCAAAACACCACTTAACACCTACGGATTTTCTGGAAAAAGTCGAACAACATCCGAAAACAAGTACGCAAAATCAGCCACAGCCGCGTAAAACACATTAGGCACCATTTTAGAACACTAACTTACACAATCCGGAAGTACACAGCTACCCTAACGGATTTGCCTCGCGCACGCACACTATTACACTGCACACATTGCTCACACTTACACAGCAGCTCCACAGCACTGATGATGCAGCAACATGAAAACAGATTGCCAGCTCTTCAACACAATGCTTCCTGCATATATTACTTCACAGTTGGTAACGTAGTTTAATTTCTTATTTTATTAATTATTCATTGGCATACAAAAAAAAACCACAACGCTGCTCATAGCACACAAACAACCAAGAGCATCGCAATGAGCGCCGAAGGATCTTGGAACACCAACAAAATTAATGTGTCACACAAACAACATTACCTGCCTTACAATCTTATTGACATCATTTTTTGACGGGCAAGTCGCTCGTTGTACATAAACTCAAATAAAATTAATGATGTCACTAAAACTTTTTTCTTTTAGGTCATTAAATCAGGTTAATCCTACACAGGTGGGTAAAAACGTGTTCTCTGTTTTGTTCTTTTCGCACTGAGCTCTGTAGAATTGACGTCTTTTAATTAGGGTGTGGGAGAAAACTGCTAAGAGGCAATTGGACTGCGAGAAGATCCGAACAATACTACAGGAAATCAAGATAAACTGTCCACTTGTCAAATATTTGGGCAATATCATAAGAAGACAGGAATCCCTAGAGAAGACTTGGATGCTGGGAAAGATTGAAGACATATGGAGAAAGGAAAGGCAGAGATGGATAGATGAGGCTATTGTGCTTGATGGAGCTCAGAGGGCTAACAGATTTTCCTGGTGAGCTGTAGTCCATAAGATCATGGAGAAATGGACATGACTGAACTAAAAAAACAACAAATATTTCATTATCACTCAATTTAAAAAACTTACATATCAAATTGACATATCACAATGCAGAGTAATCTAATGGAGAACATGCTTTACATATTCTCCATTATATTGGCTCTAACCTCCCAAACAACTCTACATTCCTCTTTTGTAACCCCTGCCGGTCCTCTGCTGTCAATAATTAGGTCATCTACGGACGCTGATAATGCCCCCCCCCCACACAGCTGAGTAACCAACCATCAATGCTTTTTGCACACGTGGGTAGGTGGCCTGCTTCCTCTCAACTCTGGGGAAGAGAAAGAAAGAGGGCTGTACCTTACTGGTGGTTTTCTTGCTCTCACAGGACGGGGTGATCTCCGTGTTTCATCCCTCCTCATACTCTCCACAACCATCTCTATCTTAACCTCGTTTCTCTTCCTCCTTAGTTGCGATAATTGGGATGGCGGCAAGCCCTGCGAAATCAAGGTTGGCACGTTATCACCACTCCCACTCCCTGACAGTTCAGCTACAGGTTGAGGTGTCGGAGCCCTGGTGGCACTCCTTTTGATGTTACCCCTCTTCTTCTTCTGAACCCTAGACTCGCTCTGTGGTGGCTGCATGGGTAAAGAGCAAAGAGAAACTAGAGCACCGTGGGGGTTTGTTCTGGGGCTTGCTAGTTGGCCTAGAGCCACTGCCGGCAGCATGGCTGAGGCTAGTTCTCCTTACCTCCTCCCTCGGCTGGCTCTGAGGCCTAGAAAGACCCTGCGCGATCCTGTGGGGAGGAATTCTGCTCCCAATGCCCTTGGGGGAAACAGCCACCACAGACTGGGGGTTCATCTCCCATGAAAGAATCTGCCACAGGTGCTGCAACAGCCTGCCCACAGCCCAGACGGTCTTCCAGCAATCTCACTCCATGGCTGATGGCTCTTGACCACACCTCCGCCAAGATGCGATGATAAATGAAAAACACACACTCACCCAAACACGCCCTTACTGCTAAGGAAGAATATAAATTGGGAAGGAACAGAGGGATAGGAAATACTGCCTTACTAAGCTACAGCTGCTACACAGTGAAAGCTTGAAGAAATACCCAGCTGCTATATGGTGCACAGCCTAATGATATAAATATATATAAGCAGGAGCACTGTTCTAATATAAAAATAGATACACCAACACACACACCAAACAAAAAGGACTGGGAAAACAGACAAACACGGAAGAACAGAACACACACTGCCAAAGCTAAGGATCCTAAGTTACCCTATTGATGCATTTATGTGTACATGCATCAAGCACCACCACTCTGTTAACCATCCGGCTGCTCCTGCGCTCCTGATGCTGCCTGCCTGCCACCGAGTGAGGCAAGATGGCGCTTGCGCTGAGCCTAGGGGGCGGAGCTACCCCAACCCCTTGCGTGTGGCCCGCCCCGTCTCCTCCGCGGGCACTTGATTCCCCCATGTCAAGCGACCCCCACTGCGATCCCCAACTCACTAGTTCTGGCCCGAGGATCTTTTAAAATATTTATTGAAAAACTTTATGACATTTGTATGCAAATCTTGGAGGACACGACGGAGAGATCTGACATGATAGAATAAAATACAAGAACAAAATGTCATGATATGAGGATAGGGTTTAAAATGTTTCACAATAGAGTACACAAGTACTACTTAACATAAATCTGCTAAGGTTCCATCTTACACTGTGTCTCCCTGGTCTCTCTCTCTGACTACCAGCTCCATTTAGAACAAACTTACAAAGAAATGCTAAGGTACTTAAAAATCCTAAAAATCTCCTTCATTGTTACTGAATATTATTTTTTTTTTTCGTTGTTATTATATTTACTGACATCCTTTTTATCCACATACATTTGTATATTCCTGAATTTCTTGTACCCACCCCAACCCTTTGCATACCATCTAACACCTCTGTGGTTTGCTCCTACCCCCATCACTTCCTGAACCCATTCTCATTCTGTTTCAGGTTCCATCTTACACGGTGTCTCCCTCTCTCTGACTACCAGCTCCAATTCCCCCCTCCCTGCCCCTCACCCACCCACCCCTGTTTACAATTAATTTATTGAGTCACACAAATCTTTTGCAGCTGACAATTAGCATCACCTGCCCACTATCCCTATCAAACACAATGTTTTCTCTTGCTTTCTTCCTCCTCATATCCCCCTGTAACTTCCTCAAGCTCTTCATCTCAACTTTTCCACTTCTTATCTCCAACATAACCATCTCACCTTTCATGTCCTCCTCTCCTCTTTTATTCTCCCATGAGCTTATTTTACTCAAGCTGTGTCTAAACTATGTGTCTCCTGACATTTCCATGTGCAGCTTACACTAGGGGCAGATACCATATAATATAATAATCCCATTCACTTTACATCAGAACCCTTTCTTCTACAACTAATGAACTACCTTCTAACTTTTCACAACTTCCTACCTATATAAACTTTCACTTTCTTCCTTGCTATTCGATTTCTGCCTCTTCCATTCCCTTTAGATTGTAAGTAGCGAGTTTCCATTCTTGTAGGGTACTTTGGAAAAAAGCACTTTTCACAAGACTTGAAGCTCAAACCAGGCCCCTCCTTTTGCTGCAGTTTTTAATATTGCACATTTCCTCTTTCTATCCCCTGTACAGAGCTACAGAATATGTTGACGCGTTACAAATAAAAGATAATAATAATAAAAAATAGATATGTGATCACTGTAGTAACCGAGGCTTGCAGGGAACCTAGAGATGAAATGTTATCATATTTCAAAGAAGACTGCAAACTGCATTTGCAAACTCTGTCAATAATCCATAGTTATTTAAGACATTCATTCTGCTATATTTATATATATTAATTTACATAAATTGTAGTAAATAAATCAAATGACGTCTCAGTGGAAGTGGTCCTGTGAAACACACTTTCAAGAATGCCTCAGACAAGCATAAGACCACCTTAATTAAGTCGATCTTTCTGGTAAATAATATGGGCAGACTAGATGTATCCTTTTAATTCTTATTTCCTGAAAAATCATTTTTTTTTTATGTTTCAGGTTTATTGAGCTGAATGAACCAGAGTTAATAACAAAAAATGTTAAGTTGTGATCAAAATTCGCCTTCCCCTACTCCCTTTCCCGGCAAAGTTTATTATTTTTTGTATGTAATCTTTTGTCTTTGTAATTCTCTTTTTTTTCCTTTTATCTCACATTGATAATGAAATAGTCTTTTTGACTTAATAATATAGTCCACCCAAATATAGAGATAGACTTCTCTAGGGACCCTAGAAATCCCCTTCGGGGAATAGTTAAAATTGGTCAATTTGACGAAATTATACGGATCCCCAAAGAAAGTTTTTAAGATTGTGTAAAGGATGGGTGGTTGTATTAAGCAAATTATTATTTTTTCTTTTTATGATTTAAATTTCAAAACATGTATACAAAAACCGCTGTCTATATCATGGATGTATAATTGTAACTATCTATATGCTATGATATTTATAAAATGTATTGAATAAAAAAAAAAGTCAAACACTGTCATAGTCAAGAACTGTAACTTAATACCAAATACTGAATACTGAAAATTGTCTAATTAGTTGGATACAGTTTAAGTTATAACTTCATCAACACTCAATTGCTTTGGGGTTTAATCATATTGTCTCCCCTTGTGTTGATCTGGCCATAGTCATAGTCATGGCCGCCATAAGAAATCTTGTGGCCCAGTACAACCGACACACACCATTTTCCCCAGCCCCCATAGCCTGCTTTTACATTAACTATCAATAACCATCAATAATTGCAATGTGTTTCCCTTTATTAAAGAAGTATATGTCATATACAGGGAAATTGGTGTTACTACTATCTGGAAGATCATAAGCTTGTTTATGCTTCCTCCTATACCTCACAGATTTCTAATCCAGTTAAGAACAAAGATAAAATGTCTATTACATGTTGTGTATTATCTAGTTTAGTGTGTATTATAAATATTACATACATACATATAATATAGTGATTTTATTTATTCTCCATTTAATGGTGGTGTTGTGTTCAGTCACGCGTTTCACTGTATTCCAAAGAGTGGTGGTATTGTCAAGAAGCTTTTATTTTGACATCTGTTTGATGGATCCAAGCTATACATGTATGTGTATTTACTTACATTATCTATCCCTACAAAAAAATAAGTATACTGTAGCTCTGAAAGGTTGACAAGATAATCAGTTTTGTATCATTCATACCTACAATTGTTATACATTATAGGTTTTGTGGTGATAACTCGTGGCTCGCACAGGGTAGCTAAATGTAAATTTAAAGTTAATTAAGTTTAACTTTGGTGTTCAAGTTAACATGATCATTGCCTGAAAACATATAAACAGGTATAGGGTAAAGTCTTGGTGTACATACATATACACTACATATATAATGTCTATTACATTTAAAGTGATACAGCAAAGGTCAAAGTTATTACTGGAATTACAAATATGTTTTAAGTGCAATTGTCAGATTTAAAAGAAAAAAGACACTTGTTTGTCAAGTATGTATCGAACTAATAGCATTAGCAGCTTGGATATATTTACATTTTTGGAGGCTTTCTTTATGAGTACAGGAATCCATTTTTTGTTTATTACACAAATTCCTCAGAGCTGAATCATGTGGATGTGTGTTTGACCATTAGTGGAGTGAGGGGGGAAGGAGGTAAGAGAGAGCTTTTGTAAAGATAATTGGATAAGAATGAAATTTATACAACACCCCTTCCATTTCACTAGCCCAAAAGCAGACTCCTTGCTTCTGGAAATGCAACCACAGCTCTCCATTAATATAAATGCCTCCTCACATACACAACATCCACCTATGTATCATGGATCCCCTCAGAAGCTGAACATTATTATTTTTTTTGTTAAAAAACTAGCTGTATGTTTTATTTGTTCTTAGGTGGTCCAGTGGTTTGGATTCAGTGATTTCACAGCTGTGACTTGGGTTTGATTCCAGTCATGGAACCAAAAGGTCACACCACCCTGAAGCCAAGCAGGTTTGGACCTGATCAGTACTTGGATGGGAGACCACCTAGTAATACCAGGAGGTGTATGCTGTGGCCACTTGAGAAGGAACTGGCAACCCACTCTAGTATCTCTGCCATGAAAACCAAGTGGATCAGCATGACCATGCACATAAGCGTGTGCCTGGTCTGTTTCAATCTATGACATCATGGAGAGACAGACACTGCAATGACTAAATAAAATTACTTCTTCATGCTTAATTATGCTCTTAGACTCAAATTTTGTCCAGTGGTCCTTTAAATCTGTTTAGTGTAATTGACATAAATGGACTTGAATTAGGTATTGTAAGCTTACATTGTCTGAAATGACCTTCCCTCTCTGTAAATTCCTTTATCTAGGACCATTTTTTCTCACAGTGTGGAAGAAGCATGACCAGTTAATATAAAAGAGTATAACAGGGCTTCAGTACTTAAATGTCTCTGTCATTATTTATCCGGATAAACTTACTTTTCTTCCCTATCAAACGAACTGTGAGAGATAATTACCGCATATACTCGAGTATAAGCCGACCTGAGTATAAGCCGAGGCACCTATTTTACCACAAAATACTGGGTAAAATGAGTGACTCGAGTATAAGCCGAGGGTGGGAAATGTGCAGCCCTCTGTGTCCCCCTCTTGTGTCCCCCTCTCTCTCCCGTGTCTCTTCTCCCCTCTCCCTTACCTCTGTCTTTTTCTCCCTCTCCCTTCCCTGTGTCTCTTCCCCCCTCTCCCTTCCCTGTGTCTCTTCCCCCCTCCTCATTCTAAACCTCCCTTCTCAACCCCACTGCTCATCCTCAACCTCCATACTCATCATCACTCCTCATCCTCAACCTCTCTCCTCAACCCCCTCATCCTCAACCCCCTCCTCCTCAACCGCCTCCTCAACCCCCCTCCTCAACCTCCCTCCTCAACCCCTATCCTCATCCTCAACCCCCCATCCTCAACCCCCTCCTCAACCTCAACCCCCCTCCTCATCCTCAACCCCCTCCTCAACCTCCCTCCTCAACCTCAACCCCCCTCCTCATCCTCAACCCCCTCCTCAACCTGCCTCAAACCCCCTCCTCATCCTCAACCTCCCTCCTCATCCTCAACCTCCCTCCTCTACCTCCCTCCTCATCCTCAACCTCCCTCCTCAACCGCCCTCCTCAACCTTAACCGCCCCATCCTCAACCCCCTCCTCAACCTCCCTCCTCAATCTCAACCCCCCCATCCTCAACCCCCTCCTCAACCTCCCTCATCAACCTCCCTCCTCATCCTCAACCCCCCTCATTCTAAACCCCCCTGCTCATTCTAACCCCTCCCTCATTCTACCCCTCTAAATATCCCCCCTCTCCCTTTTCCCTCACTTACCTGTATCTGAAACTCCTGCTCCGGCCTCCGCTCCTTCCGGCGTCTTGATGTGGCGCGCATGTGACATCACAGCATTAGCATAGACTGGGTGCCGGCACCCGGTATATGCTAGTGACCGGATGTCACATGCGCGCCACGTCATTAGCATATACCGGGTACCGGCACCTGGTATATGCTAATGCTGTGACGTCACATGCGCGCCACGTCAAGACGCCGGAAGGAGCGGAGGCCGAAGCAGGAGTTTCAGAAGCAGGTAAGTGAGGGGGGGGGGGTTATTTAGAGGGGTAGAATGAGGGGGGGTTTAGAATGAGGGGGGTTGAGGATGAGAAGGGGTGAGGGAAAGAGACACGGGGGGGTTAGAGAGACATGGGGCAGGGAGACACGTGGGGTAGAGAGACACAGGGGGGTTAGAGAGACACGGGGGGGGAGAGTGACTCAAGTAAAAGTCTAGGAGGCCCTTTTTAGACTTAAAAAAAGGTCTGGAAAACTCAGCTTATACTCGAGTATATACGGTAATTGTCTTTTTTAATTAAATGATCTTACAGAGAGGGAGGGTCTGTTTGGACAATTTATGCTTAAAAGGTGAAGATTCGCCTAAAAACACATTGCTGTTATATGAAGGTTGCTTATAGAGATTTAAATGTATGCAAAAAAAGCATTTGCATGATTATTACTTTAAGATCTGTATGTTTGGTAATGTGAATTTCTGGAAAACACAGCATAGAACTCCACTGCAGATTGATTGGCTAATGTGAAAAACATTGCAACTTAATTGGCTTATGTGTTGGCTCTTGAACTTTTTAGCATTCTTAGTGCCAGTGAGAAAAATGGAACTTAAAATGGAAGTCTCATCCCTCTGTAATAGAGACGAGTAAGTGACAATGTAGGCAAGTTCCTTAACTGATATTAAGTGATCTTTAATATAAAAAAACATAATTTAAAAATAACTAACTCCCAAACTCAGTTATCTATGAATTCCACCATTTAAAAAAAAAAAACAACCAATTGTAATTATATTTATTTATATAATGTATTAGTTTATATTATATTTATTTATATATTTTTTAACTCTGCAAAGACAAAGACCTTTGTAGTGCCACTTTAATAAAGAGCAACTATAGATTTAGCAAATTACAGTATACACATTGCTCGCTTACCCCCAAGGTATATTTAAGTGTACTTATAAAGTTATAGGCAGGAAAGTAAAATCCAGCTTTGCACACCCACTGGGAGATTACGCAACCAAGTACACAGAGTTTGACCTTTTTGAGAGAGAGACTTTAGGAACCCAAGAGCTTGATACCAATGTATCAGCTGCCTGAGCCTTCTCCTGATTGGCCAAAACAAATTATGAGGCTTATTCTTATTTAGCCTGGGTTTAGCAAGGGGTTGTTAACTCTAATTTTGAACTGTCAGAAATTACAAGACATTTAGCTAACTTCAAGGTAAGTGTTTAAATGTTTATTCTGGTATTTTTCATGCAAAAACAATGTTTTCATACACTATTAATTCTCTATCAGATTATATCCATAATCCAGGAAATTTAGATATTCCTTTAAGTAACTACAGGAGGTTTTTCTCACCACCCTCCTCACAATGCTTTACACCTTTGCTGACAGTTTTTTTCCTAATTACTTAATCAAAAGTTGATTTCCCATTGTGAATTAAGCTTGGTTGGAAACATATGCAAATAGAGCATGTATTATCCTAAATGATGACAGTTCACAGCTGCTTTTGTTATTTACAAGTACCTGTCTATAGTAAAATGATAGACAGTCTCACTACTTGGGCTATGATACATATTCTGTAACAAGCTATCCTGATTTATGTGTCTTAATGTATACAGATGATTCCTTTAGCAGAGCAAGAAAGCACAAGTACAAAAGCAAAACATAGTTTTAATGAAATACTCATAAAAAAATGAATATTCAGAATTTTAAGTGGGGGTTTATTAACATATTTTCTTAAATTTAGAAGTAGATTTTGTTGTCGTTCATTTGTGTCTGCCTTTCCATGACCCTATGGACCGCAGCACTCGGGCCACATTTATTATTATGTCTCTTATCGCTTATCCATACGTTTTAATTGGCAATGATATTGGAGTAGGTTGCCAGTTACTTCTCCAGTAAGCCACAATTTGTTGGGCTTCTCTGCCCATCTTGGGGACCCTATATGGTATAGCTCTCAGCTTCATTGAGGTAAACAAGTTTGGCCCAACCACTTAATTCAATCTGGTGCTACTTGTACTCGCCCTCTGCTCTTGTCTAGCAATATGGTAGGCACCTTCTGGCCTGAGGGGCTCATCTACTAGTGCCATTACATATACTAGTTGTCGTAATTGTGAGTTGTCGTCACGCAATGTTAAATAATACGGGCTTTGGGCATGCGCAATGATCGCAAATGTCGCTCATTGCGAGGCCCGCACAACTTTGCTGCAATTAGCGCCGAAATGAGGCCCGCACGACTTCTTACAAACAGGCGCTCATTGCCAGGCCCATGATGAGCGCCACAGGCCCCACAAGAAAAAGGCAGACACACGATGTGCACAAGGCACGCAACACTTTGAAAAAAATACGAATTTAACGGCTGCCATGTTATCCAAGCCCGTAACTCGGAAACCGCCTGGAAACCGCTAAAAAACACCAATTACTTCAAAAATCAACTAACAACCTGCAAGCTATTTTGAGCTTTAATTGGCGTTTTTCGTTGATGGAAAGTTGGCCAAGGGAGGAAAAAATGGCGTCCATCGACCCGTAATTGTTTGAAAAATAAATCAAAACTAGGCCAAAGCCAGTGACACTTAGCCGCTCACAGCGAAGCACGCAATAATTTGAAAAACAAACCAACGCTGCTCACCATGAGGCACGAGACATGAAAAAAGGATAAATAGGCGCTCAACGGCAGCCATGCAGCAATTGATCAAGGAGCGAGAGGAGAAAGATACAGAGCAGGGAGAGAGGGGGAAGAGACACATGGGTGAGAGAGAGGGTAAAAGAGACACAGAGTAGGGAAATAAGGAGAAAAAAAAACACCGGGCAGGGAGAGGGGAGAAGGAGAGAGGGGAAAACAGAGACAGGGGTCAGAAAGTGATGAGCTCTAAAGGCGCTCTGCGCGAGCAACAAAAGTGGCGGGTTAGACGACCTATGCAGTGAGCGCTCAGTAAAGTAGAGGGGGGAGAGGCTCGCAATGAGAACCGTTGGTCCTCATTGCGAAGCATGAAAGTGGTGGGTTGACCCCTTGGGAGTCGCTCACAATCAGCGCTCATCGCGAGGCCCACAAGTTAGAGTGGGGAGAGCCTTGCAGTGTGTGGTAAACAGCATTGCCAGCCTTCAAATTGTATTGCCGTCATGCTTGACAGGCAAGTCACTAGTATAGTTATGTCTCTTGTAATAACTTTTTTATGGCAAAGATACTGGAGTGGGTTGTCAGTTGCTTGTAAACTATGATTTTTTTTTGTCCATCTTGGGTGACCCTATATGGTATAGCTCACAGTTTCATTGAGGCACACAAGCCCCTTTGCTACAACAAGGCAGCGATCCAGAAGGGGAGACGTGGATTAAGTATAAGAAATATTTACGTATTTGACTTTAAGGCAACATTAACTAAAATGTTAAATTATCTGATTTGACAGTGAGACACTATTTAAATGTATGGTTTGTTGTGCTGGGATTGGAGGACGTACATATGTGATTGTAGTAGGTGAAACTTACCCCTAAATAAGAATTCTTGTATAAACATCTGTAAAGCACTTGCAGATTCTTAATTTAGAAGATGACAAAGTACAAGAATTTTCTGTTAAATAGTCTTTGCATACTTCGCTTTCTGACAGGAGAGAGCATTAAAACCAAAGTCTTACAAGGAGTTATTAGAGGTAGAAAAGAAGCCATCTCAAAAAAATTAAGCAGAGCGGTCTATAGCTGAAGAACCACAGGATAAAAAGAAGTGTCGGCCTGCTTGGAGAGAGGGGGGGATACTAGGCATGTACAGAGCGCAGTTATATGGATTGGAGTGAGTGTGACTAAATTACAAAATTATACCTCCCGGGAGAAAAAGAAGGCCCAGAGAACAAGGAAGGTGAACATGAATAGACAAAAGTGGCCAAACCAGTGCCATTACATAGTTACATAGTAATTAAGGTTGAAAAAAGACTTTCAGTCCATCAAGTTCAACCTTTTAAGATCTCCTCTGAGCTACAATATGCAGATTAAATATTAATTAATTAGTTGTTAATTAATTATTAATCAATTATTTTATTATTATGTTTTTAATTATTAATTAATCCAGAGGAAGGCAAACAGAAAAAAAAAAAGTGAGACGTAGCCAATCATCTCAAAGGAAAAAAAAATCCTTCCTGACCCCAGATACTGGCGATCGGATTTCTCCCTGGATCAATACTCTCTCTCTAATTATCCAGGATAACCCTGAATTCCCTTTTTAATTAGAAATAAATCCAGTCCCCTTTTAAAGTTATCTATCGAATTTGCTGTCACCACCTCCTCTGGGAATTCTACAGATTAACCACCCTTACTGCGAAGAACCCTTTTCTTTCTTTAAGGTGGAATCTTTTTAATTCTACTACTATCATACTAATTGATCTCTGCTATAGGGAGAACAGCAGCACCAGCCATTGGTCATGGAGGTGGAGGTGAAGGTCTAACATCATCAATGGAAGCCCAAGACAAGTTTGAGGAGACAGTCCATCCGGATAGGCCAAAGTACTGAGTAATTGGGTTTAAATGATGAGGGCTAAGTTCATTTGTATCAAATCTGGACAACATTCTGTGTGATTGTTCTCATTGTCACCCAGTCACTTGGGTATTGCTTCCCTGCCACAGTATAGAAAAATACATTTTGTTGCACATATTCTAATTGTACCTCTGACAAATCTATGGTGTTTAGAATAAAGAAGTAGAAAACATGGAAATACATGTGAAACATCGATATGTGCTGAAACATTTATTAGACCACCATATACAATAGATGCCTTTGTTATTTGATGGAAATTATTTGTTTAAATGTATCCATAAATTCAAACTTATTAAAATCATGTATTTCATGTATGTATTTATACTTAGACAACATAAGATAATTAGCATGTAAATGTACCTAGATTTTTTTTAATTTAAACTTTTATGGGGAACTTGGTGTCCAGTGTGATTATTATGCATTTTTGCATTATGAGCAGTTTCTGAGGTCACCACACCCTTCAATACTTTACCCAGCGATATGGCCAAATTACATCTGTTGGGTTCCTATATCCTCTTATACATCTAAAATCCTACTCATTTTGGTAGATTGATTTCAACTTTTACATTTCTGGGCTAAGTAATCAAAAGTCCCATACAAGTCCCATACAAGTCCCATACATGTCCCATACAAGTCCCATACAAGTCAATGGTCTGTGTGTGTTGAATGAATCTAGGACAACGACCGGTAACCTACTTCACTTGAAAGGCCTCATACGAGGCCCCTGAGTCCTTAAAAGGCTTTACAGTATTTAAAAATGTTTCATTTACCCAAAACAAAATGGTTAAAATTGCTGTAAGAAAGGACTTTTTTTGTAATAGAGGTACAGATAACGAGAAGAAGTATTTAGAAGTGCAGCTGGGTATTATTCGCTAGTGTCGGGAGATATAATAGGACTGTGTATTGTTAATGAAGGGCCAGCTCTCCTACTCCAGAAAGCAAACTGGAGGCAACATGGGAAGTACCTTAGTGCCATATGCGAACTCCAGCCCACCTGTTGTCCATGACTGATATATTGATTTAGTGCCAAAGATAATATCATTTGAGAATATTAAATATTAAAGTGATAATGTCCATATCTCCCTTCTACAAAATGCATTTTCAATTTGCCTTTTCTTGCTCTGCTGGGCTTACTATGCAGAGCTGAGAGGCAATGGTATGCCATGTATAAGGGCACATTGTGCCACCTCTTCTAGCTCTGATCTTTGGCCAATGTATCTATTGTGTTGTTTCTCAGGTTGGTCCTCTGACTACAGGTGACCATTGTTTCCTCATGACAAGGTAAGCAGTTGAAGTGCTTTGGTAGACAGTAGGAAACCAATCATGGCGAGGAGATTGTTATGGGAACTTGACACAAGGCCTAGTTGTGGTTTGAGTGGGGAGGTAAGTAAGGGTGAGTATTGCAAGGTAGTATTATGTATCTGTACAGGGAGTGAAAAGCAGTTTAATAGGGCTATATAAAAATAAAAGTTAAATACATCCGTGGCAATAAGGCCACACTATTTGAATCAAATGGAACAGCGGTGGAGCGGTGAACGAAGGGCCCAGGTGCAAAAAGAAAATTACCATTACACTACACTACAGAAATGAAACAAAAAGTAATATAAAAAATAAATAAACTGCACTGGGACGCCCCAAAGAGGGCCCCACACTTTGTACTGCCTGTAACAGCAGTAACTTCATCCTTGAGAAGGAATTTTTTGCTCAGCAGATTATTTTCGTATTCCTGCCTCACCCTGATATTGGACTTTTAAATATAGGTCTAAATAGACTTTAATGCAACCAAGTTTTAAGGTACCATAAGTGGTCTGTGTCTGCTTGCACATGAGGAAATAATCAAGGCATTACAGGAGAGCATCCTGTAACATTTTATAGAAAGTTCCTTTGTGGACCCAGAACTTCTTTTTCTGACCCATTCTTTCATAAATTACATTTTTGATCAATAATATTTTTGTGTAATCCAAGTGGTTGGAAGGAATTTATATTTTATGGGTAGGTGTCAAGCTGTGTGTTGGAGGTCATGATCATAGGGTTAAGGCAGGTTGTAGGCAGGATATTAACTACCATAAGTACTAGGTCAGAGCAGATAGCAAGCCGGGTGTTTCAGGTCACAATCAGAGGTTTGAGGCTGGCTGTAGGCTGAATATTAGTATCATAGTACTAGTTCAGGGCGGGTGGTAGACTGAATGCTTGGTCATCAATAGAAGTCCTACACAGAAAATCCAATTTGAAACAATCCATAAATGCACTAGTAACCAGAAAAGGATTAATTTTCACTGGCAACAGATTGGTGCAAGAAGTGGCTTTATATAAGACAGAAATTCATTTTCTGGCTTGGGTTCCTTATTGAACAGAACGACATGTCTAGTTCCAATGGTCATCTTGGCTGAGATAGGCAAACTGAAGACTGCAGATGATAAACTTTACTGAAGACACATTATGTCAAATATATTAATGCTGTATATGGTAAACCAATTTAAAGTTGAAGCCAACTTCATGACTGATACGCATCCAGTAATTACTCTCCAATTAAACAAATGATGAAGCATTTGTCAGTACATTGAGTCACTTGCTACATACCATGCACATAAAGATCATGGTGCCTAGTGACACATTGAATCAGCTGTGTGAAGCCCGATGCCAATTACTAAATTACCTCCAGTGATGTTGGCTGCAATTACTTGTTTATTTATTATTTTTTTTACAAAAGAAACATCTTGTGGTCAATAACATTTTACTATTTTTCGGATGGGCATATTCATTCCTAATCATCTCATGTTCTGCTTAATGACTCCTTGGACTACTAGATATTAAACCAATGAAATGATTAATAGGAACCAAGACAATGGCTGGAATGTTGTCTGTATTTGTCCAGCAAACTGTAATTACAGATAATGAATTAATTTCTCTAATATTGATATTTAAATTATAATGTATTTTAAATTGTAAATGGGCATGGAAACATTTTTTTATTTGCTGCATCCGAAGGAGGGTATTTTATAATGCGTCAGTGTGTCTTCTTTTTTCAGGTCTGATACAGATTTTTAACTTGGGGCTTACCCTTTATCAGCCAATGAGATCTACAAACTAAAGGATGCTCACTGCATTTCCTGTTAGTTTGAATTAAGGTTTTGCATAATATTTTTTAAAGCACAAAACAACTTTGGTAATATGTTTAACTCATGCTCTTTTAACTAAATGAAAAAAAAATTAAGCCACATGTCCCTTTAATCCCCACACCTAAACCTAACCAGAACACAAACAGCAACATCACATAGGTTTATACTGAAAACAATGGCCCCTAGCCACTCGCAATCCAATTACGATGTCCCCACCCACAATCACTACAACCCAGCCAAACCCGCAAAACTGGCCTTAGAGCTCCATTGCTTTTAGCACAGCTCGAATATTACAAGCTCTAAATAATAGTTACACAAAATCGATACTCTATTAGATCCATAGCTCTATCTCGCAAATAAAGTCTAACCAGCAACAGAAAACAAGTATCACTAAAGTATCAATATTTTCTGTAAAAAATATTACGAGTACTCAATAGGACTCACAAGGGCTTTTTCTAACACTTATTAGAGCTATAACATCAATTAAACAGACACTACTGTACTATAAAAGCATGGGGAGGGATGGAAAGACATTAGCATTAATTGCAGAACAGTCTCAAATATGCAATTAAAAACATTTTTTAAATGTTATTTCTGAGTAATATTGATCCCTGGAATCAAGGGGTTAATATATATCATGAAACCCACATGGACTAGAACAGATGAGCTAATGCATTTTATAGAGTGCCTGATTGCAATCCTAATCGGCAAATATTACTTATTGGCATTAATTGATTCTTAGCCTCCGATTGCAGATTACGTTTAACTTCCATGTTTTACTATTGCCTGCGTTTAAGAAGTAAAAAATGGGCTTGCTTAAATATTGTCAGATTATATGATCACGCTCCCTGAAATCAGACATAAAAAGGCAAGGTTTACGTGTTCAGCTTGAGGTTGAATTTTGAGCTGGAGACAGTAGAATACATCTAAACATTTACATCTAAACAGTTTGAGGCAATTGTGGGCTGCTAAAAGAATAGGGCCCAATGTAAGCATACCTCTGGAAGTAATACACCATGCTATATCTGAATATAGATAGAACTATTGTAGTAGTGACATACAGGTGGGAGAGCTGCACCATAAAGAAGGCTGAGCGCCGTAGAATTGATGCCTTTACATTGTAGTGTTGAAGAAAACTGCTTCGAGTCCCTTGGACTGCAAGAAGATCCAACCAATCAATTCTACAGGAAATTAAGCCAAAGTGTTCATTGGAAGGTATGATCATGAGGCTAAAGTTAAAATATTTTGTCAATATCATGAGAAGATAGGATAATGGGAAAGATTGAAGGCACACGAAGAAGGAGATGTTAGAGGAGGAGAAAAATAGATGAGATCAATGAAGCAATGAACATGAGCTTGAGGTAGCTCAGAGGGACAGTGGCTGACAGATATGCCTGAAGTGCTGTGATCCATAAAGTCATTGAGAATCAGGCACAACTGAACAACACTTTAAATAACTCATTACAGTGCAAAACGTTTTGATTCCATACTCATATGCAAAGTCATTAGGAAAGAGCGGTTAATATATTGTCTAATATTTCCACTCAAAATTTGAAATAAAAATGACCTGTATTATATTTATTTTATGTGTACTTTATTTCAGCAGCAACTGGAACCTTTACTGTGCCACTTTAATTGTGGTTACAATTTGCACCTCCTGGGCCAAACACAGTTAAAAAGACGTGTCTTTGTCTTAAGTCTTTCTAGTATTCTTGGCCTCTTGTCTCTCCTTTTCAGCCATCACATTGCAAGGCTCCAGTACTATTATTGCAGGTACTTTATGTTATAAAAATGATTTGATTTGCATATTATCACCATATGTGGCAGCTATACTGAGAACATTACACTGATGAATATGCAATTTTAAAAGGTCAGAAAATCTCACAGCAAAAAGTAAACTGACATTTCTGTAGAGAGACTATTTAAGAAGGGCAATATAGTTCCATTGTTATGACATCCTAATGTATCGTGCGCCAGTAATTCATTATACTGTATCTAATCTGCAGAAAGGACATAGCAGGCAATTAGACTTCCCTCAGATTTAAGGCGGTTTAAAACTCTTAAATAGTTTGAATAATTATGAAATCACTGACCATTTAGAAATTTCTGTAGCTAACTGGCTGATTTATATGAATAAAAATAATTTAAATAAAGGATGGACCAAAAAAATGTATATATATATATATATATATATATTATATATATATATATATATATATATATATATAAATATACACATATATATATTTTATATATATATATATATATATATATATATATATATATTACATAGTTACATAGTAATTGAGGTTGAGAAAAGACTTAAAGTCCATCAAGTTCAACCTTTTAAGATCTCCTCTGATTTGCAATATGCAGATTAGTTGTTAATTCATTTATCCAGAGGAAGGCAAACAGAAAAAAAAAATGAAACTTAGCCAATCGTCTCAAAGGGAAAAAAATGAATTCCTTCCTGACTCCAGATACTGGTGATCGGATTCCTCCCTGGATCAATACTCCCTCTCTAATTATACAG
Source organism: Discoglossus pictus (assembly GCA_027410445.1). Lineage (NCBI taxonomy): Eukaryota > Metazoa > Chordata > Amphibia > Anura > Alytidae > Discoglossus > Discoglossus pictus. The sequence continues at coordinate 13,128,090 of CM050166.1, forward strand.
GATAACACTGTATGCCCTTTTTAGAAATATATCCAGTCCCTTTTAAAGTTATTTATCAAATCCGCTGTAGAGAATTCCACAGATTACCCACCCTTACTGTGAAGAACCCTTTTCTTTCTTTAAGGTGGAATCTTTTTTCTTCTAACCTTAAAGGATGTCCTTTTGTCAGTTAAAAACCTCTTGGCACAAAAAGCTCCCTTGACAAATCTTTATACGGACCCTGGATATATTTATTAAGGTAATCATATCTCCTCTTAGACGCCATTTTTCTAGAGAAAATAAGTTTAATTTGGTTAGTATTTTTTTATAACTTAGCCCCTCCATTCCCCTTATTAGTTTTGTTGCCCTTCTCTGTACTTTTCCCAGCTCGAAAATGTCCTCTTAATAAAGTGGTGCCCAAAATTGTACTCCATATTCCAAATGAGGGTGTACTAGAGATTTGTATAGTGGCATAATTATATTTGCTTCCCTGGCTTCTATACCCTTCTTAATACATGCTAATATTGTATTTGCCGTTGCTGCTGCTTCTTAGCATTTAGCACTGTTACTGGCGGTTGCCCACAAGCACTCCAAAATCCCTCTCAATATCTGATACCCCTATATTTGCTCCATTAAGATTATAAATTGCATGGCTATTTTTCCTTCCCAGATGCATAACTTTACATTTATTCGTATTAAATTTCATCTGCCATTTAGATGCCCATTCCTCTATTTTATGTAAATCCCTTTGGAGGGAAAGTACATAATTATCTGATCTAATTACCTTGCACAACATCTTGTCATCAGCAAAAATGGAGACACTATTTTCCAGTCCAACCTCTAAGTCATTAATAAATATATTAAAAATGAGAGGACCTACTACTGAACCTTGAGGAACCCCACTTACCACATTAGTCCAGTCCGTTTATGTTCCATTTACTAAAACCCTTTGCTTCCTGTCTTTTAGCCAGCTCTTGATCCATGAGCAGATATTTACTGCAATTCCTGTATCCCTTAGTTTGCACAATAGTCTTCCATGTGGCACTGTATCAAAAGCCTTTGCAAAATCCAAAAAGACAACATCCACTAAGTTGCCTTGATCCAGGTTCCTACTTACCTCCTCATAGAACCTAATTAGATTTGTTTGACATGACCTATCCCTCATAAATCCATGTTGAATCCTGTTCAAATAAACATACTGTTGTATATTTTCCCTTATTAACCCCTCTACAAGCTTTCCCACTAAAGAAGTGAGGCTTACTGATCTATAATTCCCTGGATTTCCTCCCTTTTTAAATAAATATATCACCTCTGCCTTTCTCCAGTCATCTGGTAGCGACACAGTGTTGAGTGAATCTTGAAAAATTAATTATAATGGTTTTGCTATTACAGAGCCCAGATCCCTCACTAACCTTGGATATATTCCACTAGGACCTGGGGCTTTATTAACATTTATTTTTTCCAACCTCTTTTGGATTTCTTCCTGCATTGCCCCATTATGTTGCGGTGTCCCAACCACTGCTACGTCCCTTGTGTATACCGAAGAAAAAAACCTATTTAGCTCATCTGCCGTTTCCTGGTCACTAATTATCAGACGGCCTGTGTCACATTGTAATGTTCCTATAGCTTCCTTTCTAGCCTTCTTTCCCATTAATATATTTAAAAAATATTTTAGGGGTTAATGTTACTCTCTTTTACAACAAATTTTTCATTTTCTATTTTAGCCAGTCTAAAAGTCCTTTTACAAGCCTTGTTGATTTCCTTGTACTCACGTAAAGCAGTCTCTGTCCCCTCTTATTTGTATAATATAAATGCCTGTTTTCTACTCTGCATCTTGATCTTTAAATCATTGTTAAGCCACATGTGTTGTGAGTTACACCTTTTACTTTTATTCCCACACGGTATATGCCGATACATATGGATATTTAGTAAGGATTTAAATGTTGTCCATTTAATTTCAGTGTTTTTACCTGTCAGTTCTCTGTCCCAGTCTATATGTTATATTACTGCCTGTAACAGAGCTGGAACACGCAGTCCAATATCTCCGCTGGTATACGGTAAAATACCGAAGAGGCACTACAGTCTCACCATCCCCAACCTCCCATATTGGACGACACACAATTTGGGAGTCAAATGAATACTGTCTTTATTTTGTTATTGCAGAAATATTTATACCCATCTCTTCCCACAGGCAATACACATGCCCATATTTGGCCGCACAATACACATAAAAAGAACAATAGGTGGGTCACACCTCCCTGAGGCTCCCGGGCAACTTTGATACAATCAGACATTGATTCAATTACACTTCTTTGTTCTTATCTGAGAATGAAACCACTGTATACAATAGACTTCCTTTATCTTATGCAGAGTCTCTGTAACAGGATTATCTCCCATGCCAAGTAGCTGCAAATGTCTGGGACAATATTCTGCAGAGCATCAACAAACATACATGCAGTATAATAGTAGGATCATATTTTAACCATAATAATCATAAAACAGGGTAAAACAGTGATGGGTTCCGTTACACACCTCCCCCGTGACCATAAGCCGGCATACACAGTCTGATCCCAACGGATCGGCCTGGGGATGTCCGGACAAAAGTATTGTTGGTCAATTCTCTAGTTTGACAACCCATCAGCATTACTGCAATTCACATTTACTCACATTTCCCATATCCCCAGGTAGCTGGGATCTGAGCGCACAAAACTACCGAATAGCGCTCAGATCCTCTTCACACAGTTCAATTGCCATGTAGCTAAAGTCTTTCCCATAGTCTTTCATCATATGAATGGGCTCCATGGCACAGTTATCTGGGGTATCATGGTTCATACAGGGCAAGTACAGAATGACCCCCCTGTATGTAAAGGGCCAGAATGAGTGACATACACTCTGGTATGGCCGAACACTGGTTCCAAAGGGCAATATGTCCCAGGGCCATAGTTGCAGGGCAGGAGGCTGGCAAACAGTCCTCTCCAAGACAAAGTGGCGAAGGGCACTTCGTCGCACATCTCCCCTTTGGGGGGAAGTCTAACCAGGTACCTGGATATTTTGCTGTGGTGATGGGGCAACACGCTGAGGGGACTTGAGGGGCAGAGGCCAGCAGCACTCTGCCCTGATGCCAGCTCTTCTGCTGGTATATCCTGCATGACATCCTGCTCTGTACAAGGGACAAAGGGAGGGCAGAGGCCGACTGCACTCTGCCCCACTGTCAGCTCTTCTGCTGGGGTACTTGGGACGTATTCCGGCTCAGTAGCCAGGGAAAGGTGGGGGTCAGTGGGGTTTAAAATTTCCTCTGTTAACCCTGGAGCCACATTAGGAGTTAGCTGGGGAGGGGAATTTGTACTTACCCCCTCCTCCGGTTGTCCCAGTGAGAGTAGTTGGGGATCTGGACAGGCTGTCCAGCATCCCGGTAGGTCAGGCACAGAGACCCTGGTCCCATCTGCGCCGTCTGGGGGATTGGTGTCTCCCCTTGTTAGGGTAAGCTGTCGCTGGGGGGAGAGGGCGACATCTTCAGCTCCCTGGGGTTCACACTGCAGCTGGGTGGGAAGGACGACACCTTCTGCCCCCTGGGGTTCACACTACTGCTGGGGAGGAAGGACAACACCTTCTGCCCCTGGGGTTCACACAGCCACTGGGGGGGAAGGACGACACCTTCTGCCTGTGGTAACTTGTCTTCCTTGAATGGTAGTTCAGGACTACTTATACAGGCCTTTGTAGGAGGGCTGAGAATCTTTACTTCCCTCCCACAATTGCTAAAGGAAGTCATGGACAGGATGTGATGTAAATTACATCATCTCAATTAAGGATATATCCAGGCAGGAAACTGGTGCTGTTTCCTGTTTTTCTTGCTGGATGGTGTTGGTGATGGTTGATGGTGGTGATGATGGAAATGGTCTAACCGTGGGTAAGATAAAGCGTTTGGGAAAGGGGATTATTATATAGGTAGATAGATTTAAAAAGGGTTGGTGCTCCGTGGGTCTGGCTGTGTGTTTATAATACATTTATAGTATTGTGTTGTTGCCTTTTAATAAATACCTTTTAATGTAGACGAACCTTGTGTAATATTTATATATATTAATTTGGTGATACACCACATTTGGCGACCACGAATTTTAGACTTCTACAAAGGTTATTTATGAGGTAATATCACATTAATAGATAGTCAGATTTATTTTTTGGGGGAAGAAAAAGTACTTTATCTAATTATCCTCTGCATGGGAAATCAAGTGCTGATTGTGTGTGGAGTCTAGTCTGGGCCTACATTTTAATATACAAGCTTGGGCATCAGGCCTCAATTTTGAATATATTAGCAGGCCTAGTAGTTTTTCAGGCCTTCATTTTTATTTTATTGTAATAGACTACCAGCATAGGCCTCAATTATTATTATTTTTAATCCTTTATATCGTATTAGCTTATTTTGCTACATAAAACAAATATATCATACAGGTTGTTTTTGTGGGTTTCAAATATCTGAGTGAGTTGAATATCAGAGTACAGGCCTAGCCCTGCATTTGAATACAATATGGTAGGCTCCATGCGGCTTTTTGTTGTATTTGAATGCTGATTTCCTTTGTATCCTAGTTTGGGTCTCCATTTTAATATACAAGCTTGGGCATCAGGCCTCAATTTTGAATATATTAGCAGGCCTAGTAGTTTTTCAGGCCTTCATTTTTATTTTATTGTAATAGACTACCAGCATAGGCCTCAATTATTATTTTTAATCCTTTATATCGTATTAGCTTATTTTGCTACATAAAACAAAGATATCATACAGGTTGTTTTTGTGGGTTTCAAATATCTGAGTGAGTTGAATATCAGAGTACAGGTCTAGCCCTGCATTTGAATACAATATAGTAGGCTCCATGCGGCTTTTTGTTGTATTTGAATGCTGATTTCCTTTGTATCCTAGTTTGGGTCTCCATTTTAATATACAAGCTTGGGCATCAGGCCTCAATTTTGAATATATTAGCAGGCCTAGTAGTTTTTCAGGCCTTCATTTTTATTTTATTGTAATAGACTACCAGCATAGGCCTCAATTATTATTATTTTTAATCCTTTATATCGTATTAGCTTATTTTGCTACATAAAACAAAGATATCATACAGGTTGTTTTTGTGGGTTTCAAATATCTGAGTGAGTTGACTATCAGAGTACAGGCCTAGCCCTGCATTTGAATACAATATAGTAGGCTCCATGCGGCTTTTTGTTGTATTTGAATGCTGATTTCCTTTGTATCCTAGTTTGGGTCTCCATTTTAATATACAAGCTTGGGCATCAGGCCTCAATTTTGAATATATTAGCAGGCCTATTAGTTTTTCAATCCTTCATTTTTATTTTATTGTAATAGACTACCAGCATAGGCCTCAATTATTATTTTTAATCCTTTATATCGTATTAGCTTATTTTGCTACATAACACAAAGATATCATACAGGTTGTTTTTGTGGGTTTCAAATATCTGAGTGAGTTTTAAATCTTATATATATATATATATATATATATATATATATATATATATATTATTTCAGGCTTGCATTTTAATACACTATAGGCTTCCATACCTTTTACATTTTGGGTGTCTTGCATATCCTAGTTCGGGTATATCTCCTACCCTGCAGGCCTTGCTATTATATTTTATAATATATTTTATATTATATTTTAAGGTAATTAGCTAATCCCTCCCCTATCCACCACACTTATCCCAGCTCTCACACATCTATTCAACCTCTCCCTAAACACTGGCAAGTTTCCATCCTCCTTAAAACATGCCACAGTTACACCCATTCTCAAGAAGCCCTCTTCTGACCCAGCTTCTGCCTCCAACTATCGCCCTATCTCACTACTTCCCCTTGCGTCTAAACTCCTTTGAGCGGCTTGTTTACAATCGCCTCACTCAATTTATTTCCTCCAACTCCCTACTTGACCCCTTCCAATCTGGCTTCCGGTCCCAACACTCTACAGAAACAGCCCTTACAAAAGTCACTAATGACTTGCTAACCGCCAAATCAAAGGGTCACTACTCTATTCTAATTCTCCTGGATCTCTCTGCTGCCTTCGATACAGTTGACCACCCTCTTCTAATCCAAACTCTCCGCTCTTTTGGCATCCAGGACACAGCTCTTTCATGGTTCACATCCTATCTTAAAGATCGTACATTTAGTGTCTCCTTCTCTGACACCTCTTCTTCACCTCTCCCTCTGTCTGTTGGCGTTCCCCAAGGTTCTGTCCTAGGCCCCCTCCTCTTCTCCATCTACACCTCCTCCCTTGGCACCCTTATAAAATCCTTTGGATTTCAGTATCATCTCTATGCAGATGATACTCAAATCTACCTCTCTGCACCTGATCTATCCCCCTCTCTTTTAGCTCAAGTTTCCAACTGCCTCTCTAGCATATCCTCCTGGATGTCCACCCGTCAACTCAAACTCAACATGTCTAAAACTGAACTTCTAATCTTTCCACCCTCTACTACAGCTTCCACACCTCAAATATCTCTCACTGTTGACAACACCATCATCGCCCCTACCTCCCAGGCCCGTTGTCTTGGGGTTCTACTGGATCCCGCCCTCTCTTTTATTCCTCACATCCAAGCAATAACAAAATCATGTCAGTTTCACCTAAAAAACATCTCCAAAATTCGTCATTATCTTACAGAAGACACAGCTAAAATTCTAATTCACTCTCTCATCATCTCTCGACTCGACTACTGCAATTCCCTCCTTGCTGGCCTCCCCATCTCTCGTCTGTCTCCCCTCCAATCCATAATGAACGCCTCTGCTAGACTCATCTTCAATACCAAACGCTCAGTGTCTGCAGCCCCTCTCTGTCAATCACTCCACTGGCTTCCCATAGCTTCCCGAATCAAATTTAAAATCATGACCCTAACACATAAAGCCCTCAACAACAGTGCACCCCCTTATATCTCTGCTCTTGTTTCAAAATACTCTCCCAACCGCCCCCTTCGTTCTGCTAACGACCTTCTTCTTTCCTCCTCTCTCATCACCTCCTCTCACTCCCGTCTTCAAGACTTTTCTCGTGCTTCCCCATCCATTTGGAACTCCTTGCCCATTAGATTATCTTCCTGCCTCAAAACCTTTAAGAAATTATTAAAAACACACCTGTTTAAAAAATCTTATCACCTTCAGCCTTAACATGTACAACTGAACACTCCACAGCTTAATAACACTCACACCCACAATCTACAGTACAACACACAGACCCCTCCACTTTACTGAACCAATTGCTTTCAATTGTATTTGTCACCCTCTTGTATCACACCTAAACCCTTAGATTGTAAGTTTGCGAGTTTTCAATCTTGTGTCAGGCCTTGGAAACAAGCTCTATGTACATTTGATTTTATGCTCAAAAACAGGGCCCTCCATTCTTTACAAGGTGTTTAATTTGTTTTCTGCTATGTACTCAACCCCTGTACAGCGCTACGGAATATGTTGGCGCGATATAAATAAAGATATTAAAGATATTACCTTCACCATACTAAGGTAAGTATAATTTGCATTGTGGGACACCTGGCCTACTGAATAGTCATCAACTATTGTTGGCTACTCAGAAGCATGCTACTTTAGTCGCAAATTGATTTGGATTCTTACTTGGGTGAGTAAAAGAGTAGGAATGTCTTTTCAAGGGGCCAAATACTTTCCCACAGAAGTGCGTGAGTACTTTAGGAAACATATTCAAAAACATGATGGTCCATATGAGCTTCCAGAGCCAGCAAACCCAGACAGTGAAAAAGAGAAGAGATTAATGGATGTTCTAAAACAAATTGTAAATAACAAAAAGTATAGAACAAAGAAGAGAAAAAGTTTGGTCACACAAGCTGTTGTAGCCACAATAGGAGGCCTAATAGACTTAGTTGTAGAATTACGGCAGCATAATTTGGAAACAACAAATAAAATGGAGGAAGCAATGGACAAAAGGGATTGTTTAAAAATTGCAGCTTTGAGTACAACTACAATTGTGGGGGAACTAGAAAGGGAGTTAGGGGAAATAGAGGAACAGAGGGATGCTTATGGAGTAAAAATAACAGAACTTCAAAACATAATAATGGACTATAAAAATAAAACAAAGTTAGAAGGGATAAAAGGAGTCAGAGACATTGCCAAAATATATCCAGATCTGGATATGTTCGTGGCACAAAATAAAGAACCAGTGCCGAAAATGAACCAAGATAGAAAAGATTTCTTATGTTATTCTGTTCCACAAGTAGATACCATACCACAAGCATCAGTTATTGTTTCAGAATTATTTAATGCAAGGCAAACACCTACAGGATTTTCCATGCAGACTCGACCGATGTCTATGGCAGATAAAGACAATTTCCAGAAATGGTGGGGAAGTATGCCAACTAACAACTTTAATACGTTTACACATTGGTTTATGAGGGGAGCAGATAGAGCTAAAAAAGGAGGTCTTAACTTAGAGGAATGGACAGAACTGTTAGAATACGCTATGGGTCCTTTGGCTAGTAGACTATTGGGATTTAATAACAGTGTGTCTGATCAGGCAGGAAGAATTGCTGCAACTAATTTCTATCTACTTAGCATAGAGAAAGAAATAGCAAATATTACCATGAGGCCAATAGATGGTCCTAGAGAGGTAGCTCAAAGGATATTTTTTTGGTATACTCTACGACAACCTCAACAGCCTCTAGTGCTGGGCTCACCAGAACATATAGCAAAAGTAATGGAAGCCCTTCCCCGGGAGTGTCAAGAATTTATCAGGCTTTTTGATCCAACACCAACAGACTTGGAAATGGTACTAACTAGAGCTGATAAGTGGTGGATCAAGCATCCTTTCACAGAACAGGCCTGCTCTGTTTCAGCTGTAAGAACATTTAAGGTCGAGTCTGGTAGAGATATAGATGGTAATTGGAGAAACCAGACGTGGGATGTACCCCAGAACAAGAAGGATGATCAAAACTGGAGACCAAAACAGAACTTTGACAAAAGATGGAGAGATCCACCTAGGGACTATAGTAATAGGGATGGCAGCAACTGGAGGGCTAATCAGGAGGGAGAGAGAAACGGTAACATGGGGATTATTGGGAACTCAGGAGACAGAAGGATAGGATAGAAGAGGAAAATCACATACTTAAAAACAAGGTAGCTGAGTCAGAGAGGAAATTGAAGGAAAATGAGGCAAAGATGATAAAAGAGGGATAGAGTAGAAGTGAGTCACAATGACAAATCCCAACCCCTGTGCCTCCGCATCTCATTCACTCAGCTAATTTAACCATGGATGAGGCAGGTCGGCCTACCATTTATACAGTCATCGCAGGGGTAGGGAAAAATATGTTGGTAGATACAGGAGCAGCAGTTACAATGACCAACAGGGTCAAAAATGGGGATTCTTCAGTAAGTAGTATGGGAGTTACTGGGAATCCACAGGAGGTTAGAGCAGGTCCAATTGATGTAGCAGTTGGAGAAAAAACAATACAAGTAGAAGCAATAGTGGGTTGGCCAGAGGAAATATTGGGAATAGAAGCTTTAAAAAAAGGAAATTTCATTGTAGATCTTGCCAATTTTTGTTTGTGGAAGACAGAAAAGGTGAATCAGGTAAGTACAGAGTTGACGAAAGGGGTTGTGCTCCCAATGGCATATATTGTCTCTCCGATAAAAAGTCTGGAAAAAGACAAACTGAAACTAGACGGACAACCAGAATGGCTGCAGAAGCTAATCCAAGACATACCTGTTTGGGCAATTACCGAGATGATAGAAATGCTGGAGAGACGTGGAATAATTAAATCTGGAAATGGGTATGCATGTAACTCACCATGTTGGCCTGTGAGAAAAGCTGTGTTAAAAGGGAATGGAGATGAAAAAGCAGCCTCATCATGGAGACTTACCATTGATTACAGGGCCGTGAACAAACTTGCAAAAAGAATGTCCCCTGTTGTTTTTGTTTTGTATATGTTTCTAATGATGGAATCTAGTGTTCCCACAGAGCAAGGCCGTATAAGAATGAAGATGCGTGTCAACAGAAGATTGTGGTGGATCCTTGTTACAGGATGGATAAGTATAAGCTGTATCACAGTAGGAATGGGGAGACAGGCAATAAGGCCAGAAGATACCGCAAATAAGGGAAAGAGTTTGAAAAGATTGGAGTTACATTATGTTCAAGCAGATAGATTTATTTGGCCCAGGGAATTGGAAGTAAAAAAGGGCGGAGGGTTACAAGTAAACATTATTTTGCCACATAATAGTACCAGGGGATTAGCTCTTAGAGCTCCAATAAAAAGTATAGAGGGACATAACTGGGAATGGGTTATAAGATATGGACAGATAATGAATACAGGAAACTTTAAAGGAAGGACTAAAATAACAACAAAGGTACAAGGGAGGGTTACAAATATTACAGTAGTAGTGAGTAACTTAACATTAGAAGAAGGTGGAGAATGGGACGCTGCAGTTATAGCTGCCCAGCCTGATCTAGAGGAATTCTGCAATTTTGATACTGGAAAGGGGTGCGTTCTAACAATAGATGAAGTATTTGTCTCTGTAAAGGAGCTGCAACGTTGTAAAGATCAGAAGAAGGTACCATGGCCAATAGGCGGATTGGTGGTGGTACCAACACATGAAACAGTTGTGCAAGGGGTTGGGTGGACTTACTACCCAATAATTCTAAATTGTAATGATTTTTCTATTCCTCCAAAGTGCCCGGAATCACAGCGGCAGTGGTTTAAGCAAAGTATACAAGAGACCATCATTGAGTGGACTGGAGCAGGGAGTCGAGAAAAACGGGACACACTTGCAGCCCTTTTAGGAGGAGTCGGAACTGGATTGGGAGTTTGGAATTCAGCAGACATCATTGGACTGAACAGCAGGATAAACTCCCTTACTGATGGCATGGGACATGCTATGAAAACAGGTGGAGTAGCTGACTCCCTTATAGTGAGTAGACTGACAGACAATGTTGATGACATACACACCATTGCCAACAACCTGCATCTAGTTGAGGAAAATATTGCTTCCATTGCTAACAGCATTAAGAATGAAATAGTGGGAACTGCCATTTTCTGTTCTATGATTGGAGGAAAGCTGTTGGCAGATTTAAAGGAAACTATTAAAGACATCCAGGAAAACAAGTGGGCAAGACAAATCAATGCAACAAGGATTATCACGTCATTGAAAAGAAAAGGAGTGGACATCACTGAGGACAATCTCAAATACAGCTATATTGAAGGCCAAGATCAATGGATGCCACATGGACTACAATCTGGGACAATAGGACTAATCCTGGCAATTCCCCGTTGGGAGGGGCAGGCAGAGCAACTGAACTTTATACATAGCATTGGCACGTTAAGTGATGGAATCTACAAGCAACACTTCCCATCAAAAAGACTGGCCACTATTACAGGATTGGAGATGGATGAAAGCTGTTGCAGGAAATCTCAACACCGATGGCTGTGCAGTTGTGTTTGGGACAAAGGAGCTGAGGAGGATGGCTGGGTGCAGTTGATAAAAGAAAACCTGGTGCAAGAGGTGATCCGCATAGGGGACATCGCATGCTTTATCGGCCACTCTGAATATAGGACAGTTGATGAAATATGTTTGGTGGAAGAAGGGTCTTGTATCATGGTATTTCCATCAAGAAACCTTACCACTGAAATGATCAATTTTACTGCAAATGCAGATTGGACAAATTTGACAATGAAGCTTTCTACCTTGGAACTTCATGAGTCAGAGACACATCCAGTCCTACGAACACTGTCGCTGGTACTTATGTTCATTCAAGTATTAACGACAATTATAATAATATACTTTTGTGTGGCAATGAAACAAATGAGGAAGAAACTTGCAAGGAGGATATATAATAATGTGTCTTTTTCCTCTTCTTTCTCTCTCTCATACATTCTTCAATAAAGTTTTACATTGCACATATATAAACATTTATCACACACTCTCACCTAAATTCTATACATTCTGTTTTTTGTGTAATATGTGGATTGACAGCCATAGGAAAGTACAGGAGAACTTATGTCGCTGAGGGAACTATTCTGGAGGGACGGTGGGTTGAATTTCTCCTGTATATCAGGTTTTTGCTCCCACTAGGTTCTCCTGTACTAGAGGGATAACTAGAAAACTGAGCAACATAGAAGAAGAAAAAGTGAGGGAATGTGGTAACTTGTCTTCCTTGAATGGTAATTCAGGACTACTTAAACAGGCCTTTGTAGGAGGGCTGAGAATCTTTACTTCCCTCCCACAATTGCTAAAGGAAGTCATGGACAGGATGTGATGTAAATTACATCATCTCAACTAAGGATATATCCAGGCAGGAAACTGGTGCTGTTTCCTGTTTTTCTTGCTGGATGGTGTTGGTGATGGTTGATGGTGGTGATGATGGAAATGGTCTAACCGTGGGTAAGATAAAGCGTTTGGGAAAGGGGATTATTATATAGGTAGATAGATTTAAAAAGGGTTGGTGCTCCGTGGGTCTGGCTGTGTGTTTATAATACATTTATAGTATTGTGTTGTTGCCTTTTAATAAATACCTTTTAATGTAGACGAACCTTGTGTAATATTTATATATATTAATTTGGTGATACACCACACTGCCCCCTGTGGTTCACACTGCCGCTGGGGGGGAAGGACGACCCCTTCTGCCCCCTGGGGTTCACCATGCCGCTGGGGGGGAAGGACGACACCTTCTGCCCCCTGGGGTTCACACTGCCGCTGGGGAGGAAGGACGGCCCCTTCTGCTCCCTGGGGTACACACTGCCGCTGGGGGGGAAGGACGACACCTTCGGCCCCCTGGGGTACACACTGCCGCTGGGGAGGAAGGACGGCACCTTCTGCTCCCTGGGGTACACACTGTTGCTGGGGAGGAAGGACGAGACCTTCAGCTCCCTGGGGTACACGCTGCCGCTGGGGAGGAAGGACGACACCTTCAGCTCCCTGGGGTACACACTGCCGCTGGGGAGGAAGGACGACACCTTCAGCTCCCTGGGGTACACACTGCCGCTGGGGAGGAAGGACGACACCTTCGGCCCCCTGGGGTACACACTGCCGCTGGGGAGAAAGGACGGCACCTTCTGCTCCCTGGGGTACACACTGCCGCTGGGGAGAAAGGACGGCACCTTCTGCTCCCTGGGGCACACACTGCCGCTGGGGAGGAAGGACGACACCTTCAGCTCCCTGGGGTACACACTGCTGCTGGGGAGAAAGGACGGCACCTTCTGCTCCCTGGGGTACACACTGCCGCTGGGGAGGAAGGACGACACCTTCAGCTCCCTGGGGAACACACTGCCGCTGGGGAGGAAGGGCGACACCTTCAGCTCCCTGTGGTTCACACTGCCGCTGGGGGGGAAGGACGACACCTTCGGCCCCCTGGGGTACACACTGTCGCTGGGGAGGGGAATTAGTTGGAGTATTCCACGTGGAGCGGTTTCTGTTTCTGGGACAGTCTCTCTGCATGTGGCCCTGCTGGTTACACATGTGGCACCTGATGTACCGTGGAGGGGTTTGGTAGTTCCCACCACCCGGACGCAGTGCTGGGGGGGAGGTTAATGGTGCGAGGTGGGTTAGCAGCTCCCAAGATGGACCGCTCCCGTGCCCGCTGCTTTTCCATTATGAATTTGTGGACATCTGTCATTAACCATTCCAAGGTTTTTATGGGAAGCTTACCTGGGAAAAAGGCCAGTCTGCTTTGGAGTTCTCTTTCAAACTCAGTCGGTGGGGTAATAAGAGGTACTGTAACCATGAGTTCCTTTCTGTCTGCATCCCTGTAGTCCGGGGCCGCCTCCTCCTCCTCATGATGGAACGCTGTCTGAAAACTAGCCGTTCCATCCTGCTGTAGCCAGGGGCGCTGTACGGATACTAGCGTTGCCCTCAATTTGTACTCCATGGAATGGTGTCTCCTGTAGCTGTCCTTCTGACCGTGGGAACAATCCCACCACTGCCACCAAATGTAATGGAGCTGGAACACGCAGTCCAATATCTCCGCTGGTATACGGTAAAATACCCAAGAGGCACTACAGTCTCACCATCCCCAACACAATTTGGGAGTCAAATGAATACTGTCTTTATTTTGTTATTGCAGAAATATTTATACCCATCTCTTCCCACAGGCAATACACATGCCCATATTTGGCCGCACAATACACATAAAAAGAACAATAGGTGGGTCACACCTCCCCGAGGCACCCTGGCAACTTTGATACAATCAGACATTGATTCAATTACACTTCTTTGTTCTTATCTGAGAATGAAACCACTGTATACAATAGACTTCCTTTATCTTATGCGGAGTCTCTGTAACAGGATTATCTCCCATGCCAAGTAGCTGCAAATGTCTGGGACAATATTCTGCAGAGCATCAACCAACATACATGCAGTATAATAGTAGGATCATATTTTAACCATAATAATCATAAAACAGGGTAAAACAGTGATGGGTTCCGTTACACTGCCCTTAGATCGTTAAAATCTGCCTTTTAAAATTGAGAGTTTTTGTTGTCCCCTTACAGTTTTGTTGTTTTAATTCAAATGAGACTCTGTTGTGATCACTGTTTTCCAAAGGTTACCCTATTTCAACATTTAATACTATATCAATATTATTTGTGATGACTAAATTCAAGATGGCCTCATTACTAGTAGGCTCCTGTATAACCTGGGCCAGATAATGATCCGTGAGTGTACTCAAGAACCTGCTCCCCTTAGCTGAATTGCTGGTCTCATTTATACCTATTTCAGGGTAATAAAATCTCCCATTATTAGAACTTGCCCATGCTTAGCTGCATTTCCAATCGGTAACAATAATTGTATGTCATCACTTTCAGTTATATTTGGGGGTTTATAGCATACTCCTACTAATATTCATTTGGAATTTGCTGCTCCGCTATTTAACTCTAGCTACAAACATTCAACATTACTGCTAGTTCCACTATAAATAACTTCTCTGACTATAGCCTTAAATTCAGGCTTAACATACAGACATATACATCCTCCTCTTTTAACATTGCCCAATCTTTCCTAAATAGGTTATAACCATCCAGATTAACAGTCCAGTCAGGAGATTCATCCCACCATGTTTCAGTAATGCCTATTAAATCCCATTTTGCCTTAACTGCTAATAATTCTAACTCTCCCATTTTTCCTGGCAAGCTTCTGGCATTAGCGAACATACACCTTATTTTATTAGTCTGTAGTTCTGAAGTGCCGGCCACTGTACTTGAGTTACTTGAGTTACTTAGCAATACCCCCCTATTGACTATACTAAACCTCCTCCCATATACTATACTAACCCTCCCCATATCCTCCCACATCTCCTCCCCCATACCCACCCCATCTCCTCCTACATCTACTCCCTTATACCCTCCCCCATCTCCTCCCCCAATTCAGCCTTATCCCGTCTACACTTTCTACCCCATTATTTCTATCTATTCCCTCCCCCACCTACTAGTTTAAAAACTCCTCCAGCCTTTCTACCGTCCTTTACCCTAGCACAAAAGCTCCCTCATCATTAAGGTGCAATCCATCCCTGCTATAGAGATTGTACCTAAGTGAGAAGTCATCCCAGTGCTCTAAAATCCCAAAACACTCTTTAGTGCATCACATTTTTAGACACGCATTAATCTCCCTAAGCTCCTACTGTCTCCCAGGGCTAGCACGTGGCACGGATAGTATCTGCGAAAATACTACCTTGGAGGTCCTTGCTTTAAGCTCTTTCCCTAGTTCTCAAAAATCATTCTTTAGGACACTCCATCTTCCATTAACTTTGTCATTGGTACCAATATGTACCGGTGCCGGTTCATTTCCAGCCCCTCCCAATAATTTATCTACCTGATCCACAACATGCCAAACCCGAGCACCCGGGAGACAGCAAACAGTTTGATTGCTGGGATCTGGGTGACAAATCACCCTGTCTACCTTCCTAATAATAGGGTTCCCTACCGCCAAAACTTGTCTGCTGCTCTGCCTATTCTGCCTTGCCACTCCTCCAATAGAACTGGTCTCCCGGCCGTTAGAGGGATCAGCTCTATCTGGCATTGACATTCCTGAATGGACATCCCCAACAGTTTCTGTTGGTGTTTGCCAACTCAGTGAGCACCAACTCCCTTTCCAGTGGAGCAATATCACTAAGTACTGCAATTCTCCTGTCCAGTACTCCAAATCGGAGCTTCCAGAGATGCAACATGCTCACACCTAGCACAGAAGTATGGACCTGGTAGATGTATATTAGATAGGGGTGTATTGTATTGTATTTAATTGTATTGTATTGTATTTAATTGTATTGTATGTATTATATGTATTTCCTTTTCAGGTGTGTATTTTTTTTAAAAATGTAGTGGGGGTGGGGTTGTAATGTATTTTTTTATTTTCTGTAATGTTCCTTTTTAATTTTTGTGACTTAGGATTTTTTTTTTTGTTCTGTAATGTACATTTTTTTTTTGGGTGATTTTAGTTTTTTAATTTTATGTAATGTAGATTTCTGTTTTTGATGAATTTAGTTTTTTTGATTTCTGTGCAATGTAGAGTGGTGGGGGTTAAAAGGGGGTAGGTAGTGTAGGTGTTAATATGTTAGTGTAAAGGGTTTTTAGTTGATATTTAATGTTTGATTGGGGGGGTATAGTGCAGTGTAGTGTTTATACTTAGTGTCATGATGGTCCTTGAGGACCGTCATGGCACTTATGTAGTTAATGTGCATTGTAACAGGCCCATAATGGTCATAATATACCCTTACGGGACTGATGAAGTTAAATAGAGGCTTATGAGGGTCTGGATAGACCGCCATAAGAGACTGGGTTAAAATGGTGTAGTGCTTACACTTTGGGTCATGAGAGTCCTTGATGACCCTCATGGCACTTATAGTGTTATTACATGGTTCATTAGTGTGTTAAAGGGGTCTATATAGTTAAGGCACACAGTACACTCACATTGTGTGACAAACAGCATTTCAACACTTTCTTTTATTGACCGTCATTTTTTGACGGGCAAGTCACTAGTATATATATATATATATATATAGTAAATAAAAAGTACATCTGTGTTCACATTTGAATGTCTAAAGCAAGTTAAAAAACCTGCTTACAGCTCAGAGTTCCGAGAAAAACAGTTATTAGACTGCATTCTGGGAAGTTGAGCTGGGACACACAAATGTGGCCACAAATGCCTCGCTCTTCATTCCGTAGACATCATCAAACATGGCTTCCTTTAAGCTTATGCATGCTGTATTACACAGCTTTAATGCAAAGCCAAGGTTGGAATAAACACAGGCTGAGTATCCAATCCATGTACAGCTGTTTCAAGCTTACTGGCTATCATCAGCATGAAACGGGATCTCAGCCTGTGTTGTGGAAATTATGAGTAGGTAGTTCACCACAACAATCATTTATAATATGGTGGGCAAAAGAGCGATAGAAGCCCTCCCCCGTACAGTAGTACAGTAAATAAAAAGTACATCTGTGTTCACATTTGAATGTCTAAAGCAAGTTAAAAAACCTGCTTCCAGCTCAGAGTTCCAAGAAAAACAGTTATTACACTGCATTCTGGGAAGTTGAGCTGGGACACACAAATGTGGCCACAAATGCCTCGCTTTTAATTCCATAGCAATCATCAAACATGGCTTCCTTTATATATTTCCCTTTTCTTTAAACTCTCTCCTTTTATTTAAGCTTTTACACTTTTACTAGAACTGTAAATCCCTCCTTTTATTAAAACTCCTACACTTTTACTAGAACTGCACTTATTCTAGAAGTTTTCGCAAGCTCCCAAGTTCACCACTTCCCCTGTTTATATTAACTTCTGCCCACTCACCTGGACAAAATTAGTGCACACAGCAAATATTCATACTTTACTTGCAAGAAGTAAATCCCAGAGCAGAGCAGATTCAAACAGAACACCACACACGTGCACACAGATATACTTTTACTCAGGCCAAACCACACCCACTCTCACCTGGACAATGATTACAGCCCACAGGACATAAAACACCCTTGAGCTTCCTGCATAAATAAATAGTACATTCGAGTTGAGTTGATGCCAAAGAGCTGGATTTTGGTCTCATCTGACCACAACACTTTCACCCAGTTCTCCTCTGAATCATTCAGATGTTCATTGGCAAACTTCAGACGGGCCTATACATGTGCTTTCTTCAGAAGGGGCGCCTTACGGGCGCTGCAGGATTTCAGTCCTTTGCAGCATAGTGTGTAACCAATTGTTTTCTTGGTGACTATGGTCCCATCTGCCTTGAGATCATTAACAAGACCCTCCTGTGTAGTTCTGGGCTGATTCATCACCATTCTCATGATCATTGAAACTCCACATGGTGAGATCTTGCATGGAGCATTAGACCGAGGGAGACTGACAGTTATTTTGTGTTTATTCCGTTTGCGAATAATCGTACCAACTGTTGTCACCTTCTCACCAAGCTGCTTGGCGATGGTCTTGTAGCCCATTCCAGCCATTTAAGAGAATGCCCATAATCTCAGCTCATTACCTGTATAAAAGACATATGGGAGCCAGAAATCTTGCTGATTGATCAGGGATTAAATACTTATTTCCCTCACTGACCTGCAAATCAATTTATAACTTTTTTGACATAGGTTTTTCTTCTTTTTTGTTTGTTATTCTGTCTCACACTTTTAAAATACACGACCATTATATAATTAAATTATAGACTGATCATTTCTTTGTCAGTGGACAAACTTTCAAAATCAGCAGGGGATCAAATACTTTTCTCTCCTACAATATATTTCACAGTATAAAGGATTTGTATCTATACTATTAAATTCTACCATATCCTGAACCTTGGAAGTGTCCTTTTAACCTTCCTGGCGGTATGATTATTTCAGTATTTAGAATGTTAAAGCAGTACATTCTAAAATACTGACATAATTATACCGCCTTTAGATACCATTACCCCTTCCCCCTCTCCTCCTCCCTTTCCCCTTATCCTCCTTCTTCTCCATTTCCCCCTCTCCCCCTTATCTGCCCCGCCTCCATTTCCCCCCTTATCTACCCCCTTATCCTCCTCATTCCCCCTTATCCACTTTATCCCCCCCTTATTCTCCTGATCCACCCCCCTCATCCTCCTCATTTTCCCCCCCATGCTCCTCCCCCTCATCCTCCTTTACCCCCTCACCCTCCTCCTTTACCCCCTCATCCTCCTCTTCCCCCTCATCCTTCTCTTCCTCCTCATCCTCCTCCTTTCTCCCCTCATCCTCCTCTTCCCCCTTATCCTCCTCTTCCCCCTCTTCCCCCTCATCCTCCTCTTCCCCACTCATCCTCCTCTTCCCCCCTTATCCTCCTCTTCCCCCTTTCCGCACTAACACACCTCTTTCCCCCTCACCCCCCTCTTCCCCCCTTACACTCCTCTTTCCCCTCACCTTCTCTTCCTCACTCATCCTCCTCTACCCCCCTCATCCACCCTCCTCCTCTTCCCTTCCTCCTTCCTCCTTCCCCCCGCTCTTTTATCTTCTTCTTAGCCTCCGATCAGCTCCTGCTGCTGATCGGAGGCTCGTAGGGCGTCTTATGCCTGTTTCTTGTACCGGCATATGCTAATGATGTGACGCGCTTGTGACGTCATTAGCATATGCCGGTTCCAGGCATAAGACACGCTGCAAGCCTCAGTTCAGCAGAAGGAGCTGATTTGAGGCTAAGAAGACTTGAGAGGTGAGAGGGGGGAATAAGGAAGAAGACAGAAGATAGAAAGAAGAATAAGGGTGGAGGAGGAGGAGGAAAATGGTGGGGGAGGAGGAGGAGGAAGATGGGGGGGGAGAAGGAAGATTGGGAGGAGCAATGGTGTGCTGAGGGGGCCTAGGCAAACTTGGCAGCACTGGGCCCCCTCCACATCCTCCTTGCTGTAACCCAGAGTGTGGCTCGGGGTTACCGATTTAGGAATAGAAGATTAACCCAGAGTCACACTCAGGATTACCGCTAGGAAGGTTAAATAGACACTAGCAAACACTTCAATAAGATTGCCTCTATTTTTTACCATTGAGGAGCTAAAAAAGTAGCCCCATTAAATTGGCTTAAAATTTGGCTGAGTTACAGAGCGATAAAATTAGAGAAACAAACGTGTCCGACATCCAAATCCATAAACCATTCTTGCGCAAGTTGCATTTGTGGCCGTGAACATGACAATTAGTCAAACCCGTAGTTATGAGTTTAGATGATTCAATAGTGAAAGACATCATCATCATTACATCAATAAAATAATGGAGGTTAGGCCCGCATTCCAGAAATAATGCAATATTAAATAATCAATAAATATGATATTCTATCACGTGAGAGTTCTATTATATTTATTAACACATTGATTGCCGGGATCTACAGTGCCTTTCAAAAGTATTCACCCCCCCTTGACTGTTTACCTATTTTCTTACAATACAGCCTTAAGTTTAGTGCTTTGTTAATCTGAATTTTATGTGATGGATCAGAATACAATAGTCTAAGGTGAAGTGAAATGAGAAAAATATATACATAAAACAATTTTTTTAGAAATAGAAAACAGAAAATTGGCATGTGCGTATGTATTCACCCCCTTTGTTATGAAGCCCATAAAAAGCTCTGGTGCAACCAATTATCTTCAGAAGTCACATAATTAGTGAAATGATGTCCACCTGTGTGCAATCTAAGTGTCACATGATCTGCCATTACATATACACACCTTTTTTGAAAGGCCCCAGAGGCTTCCCACAACTAAGCAAGAGGCACCACTAACCAAACCCTGCCATGAAGACCAAATAACTCTCCAAACAAGTAAGGGACAATGTTGTTGAGAAGTATAAGTCAGGGTTAGGTCATATAA
Organism: Discoglossus pictus; assembly: GCA_027410445.1. Lineage (NCBI taxonomy): Eukaryota > Metazoa > Chordata > Amphibia > Anura > Alytidae > Discoglossus > Discoglossus pictus. The sequence goes on from CM050166.1 coordinate 13,148,834, forward strand.
AAATATCCAAATCTTTGATGATACCCAGGAGCACAATCAAATCTATCATAACCAAATTTAAAGAACATGGCACAACAGCAAACCTAGAGATGGCTGCCCACCAAAACTCACGGACCAGGCAAGGAGGGCATTAATCAGAGAGGCAGCACAGAGACCTAAGGTAACCCTGGAGGAGCTGCAGAGTTCCGCAGCAGAGACTGGAGTATCTGTACATAGGACGACAATAAGCCGTACGCTCCATAGAGTTGGGCTTTATGGCAGAGTGGCCAGAAGAAAGCCATTACTTTCAGCATAAAACAAAATGGCACGTTTTGAGTTTGCAAAAAAGGCATCTGGGAGACTCCCAAAATGTATGGAGGAAAGTGCTCTGTTCTGAAGAGACTAAAATTTAACTTTTCGGCCATCAAAGAAAATGCTATGTCTGGCGCAAACCCAACGCATCACATCACCCAAAGAACACCATCCCCAGTGAAACATGGTGGTGGCAGCATCATGCTGTGGGGATGTTTTTCAGCAGCCGGGACAGCAAAATGGTCAGAGTTGAGGGAAAGATGGATGGTGCTAAATACAGGGATATTCCTGATCAAAACCTGTACCACTCTGTGCGTGATTTGAGGCTAGGACAGAGGTTCACCTTCCAGCAGGACAATGACCCCAAACACACTGCTAAAGCAACACTTGAGTGGTTTAAGGGGAAACATGTAAATGTGTTGGAATGGCCTAGTCAAAGCCCAGACCTCAATCCAATAGAAATCTAGAAATCTGTGTTCAGACTTAAAGATTGCTGTTCACAAGCGCAAACCATCCAACTTGAAGGAAGTGGAGCACATTTTCAAGGAGGAATGGGCAAAGTTGTTGGTATGTTCCGTAAATTAAATTATGCAAATCCTCAAACAATCCATGTTAATTCCAGGTTGTGAGGCAACAAAACACGAAAAATACCAAAGGGGTGAATACTTTTGCAAGGCACTGTATATAACACGGAAATTAAACATAAAATAAATAATGTTTTAGGTGAACAGTGTATACTCTGGATCTATCAGCTATTTTATATTTTTATATAAGCTTATTATTACTGTAATTATTAGGATATTTTTGAATGACATTACTTCTAAAGCCTGTTGAAAAAATATTTGAGGGAGCAAAAGATGTATTAATTCACCATGTATTATGTTATTTTATTTTAGTATTGCTGTCTTCTATATTCAGTATTTTAGCTTCAATATTTTAGCTTTATTCATGCATTTTTTCTGCAATTTATATTTTATGTGGGCAAAATTGCTGCAATTTCCTCTGCCTTTTCTTATTTATTAGATACTTTATCCATATACATGTATGCTGCATTTTGCTTATAAGCTGAATTGTATTAAATCCGAACTCTATTTCAATGTACTTTATGTATATTTTTATATCTTAAATCTAAAATATGGCCAGCATCAACGAACATCTTCCCTAAGCATGTTTATTATGTACTAATTAACATTAACACTGTCAAGGAGGTACAGGACTATCATATGCCGAGTGGCTTATGTGGTTACACGTGAGGCCAAGAGACTTAGTTCTCCATTCAATTGGGCTTGAAAATTGCAGCAGTTACAGAGCAATTCAATTGAACAAGCCCGCAGCTACCTGGCTGAAAGCCAAAATTGTAAACCATGCAATCATAAGTAGCATTTCAGAGCATGATCATGATCAATTAAGCAAAGCCATAACTACTGGTTTAGAAACAGCCAATAGTAATTGAGACCGTCATCATAATGTCAGTAAAACATGGAGGTTATATATCAATCATTTAGCGTTTAGAAGTCCGATATGCGATCAGACTCGCAATCCGGCAATGTACAAAATAAATGAATGCCGATACTGTTCTAGTCCATGTGGGTGGCCTGATATGTATTAACTCCTTGATTACCGAGATTGATATAACACGGAAATAAAACGTAACATTTTTTTTTTATTGCAGATTTGCGAGCTTGAGACTGTTGTGTAATTAATTCTAATGTCTTTCATCGCTTTCCCTGTATTTTAAAGTGCAGTATTGATTTTTTTATTTGCATTTACAGTGCTACGAACAGGTGTTTAACCCCCTTGCGAGTCCTATCTGGTACTTGTAGGATTTTCTTTTACGGGCTCCATTACGGGCTCTTGTAACTACAATTAGCTCAGTTGAATGGAGGCCTTCTTATTCTTACTGTTAGCACATTTGTAACAGTGAATATGAAGGATGCACCAAGTGGGGGTTATCTCCTAACAGAGGCCAAATCTCATTATTGCTTATTGAAGCATATATTTGGTTAACTGTTCACATACATTTATGGTTATAAACATCATATACATTTCTATCAATATTTTTCCTATCAATATTATTGTATTGTAAATGTATGAATTTTAAGCACTCTGGGAATTATATTTAACTAGCGACTTGCCCGTCAAAAAATGACGGCAATGTGATGTATATGTTTGTCAAGTTGTTTAGTTATTAACATATATTTTTGACACTTGTAAGTATTTTAATATGAACGTGTATTTTTGTAAAATGTTGATGTAATGGTTTTTAAAAATGTAATTTGTATCTGAAGAATTGTTAACTTTAATATACATTGAATGAATAGGAAAGCAAAAAGTAAAAAGCCTTCTTGAAACGTTGCGAATTTTAACATGAAGTTTAAAATATATGTAAGCAATAACCTTCAAAGTATATATTTTTAAACTTGAACTTTATTTTTTATGTAAGTTTAGAAGTTGACAAAACATTGGTATAATTTTGAACATTATAAACAGGAACATAGTGAATACATTGTAACCTATTTTTTTATTAAAAGTATTAACATTTGAATGTAAAAACAATTGACCTTTAAATTAATCAGTATTAAAATCCAATTTCTATCACAATAATTGTTAACTTGAATATACATTGAATGTAGAGGAAGGCATACAGTAAAACTCTCCTTAAAACGTACGTAATTAAAGTAATTCATTACTGAGCACATAAACTGGCGATAAACATTAATGTAGGTAGTAATCTTAAGATAAAAGACAATATTTACATTGTGACTTAAAAGGTTTTTGACCTCTTAACATCCACTTTGTAATCTGTTAAATGAAATAACTTTAAAATATATTTTTTAAACTTGTAACATTAGAAACATTAACCTAGTGACTTAACATTTTAACAGAATTTTTACTAACAATGCAAGGCAAGTATTTTGTGAGTTGAATCATTCATAAACAGTACTTCCGTTAATTATGACTGAATTAAACAACCAATTGTTGTGTATTTTGGAATGCTTTTAAAAAATTTTGGCATCTTTAATTTATATCCTGCAAAGTTATAGTACTTCATAGTAGACAATGTTTTTAGTAAAAATACGTCCATCTTCTAATAAATCACCTTGACTTTCATTGATTTCAATGTAAACTTTAATAGCCTGTGGATTTTTGCACCGTGACAACGCAACGTACAATTGACCATGTGCAAAAACTGGTTCTTCCAAGAAAATACCCACCGATTTGAAAGTTTGACCTTGTGATTTATTAATGGTCATGGCAAATGCCATAATAATGGGAAATTGTCTTCTTTGAAGTATAAAAGGGAGACTACTTTCACTTGGTGCTAAATCTATTCTTGGTATGAAAACTCTCTCTCCTTTATGGGTCCCAGTTAAAATTTCAGCATCTATAAAATGGTCCTTTAATTGTTGAACAATTAATCTTGTGCCATTGCATAGGCCTTTTTTGGGGTTCATATTTCGCAGTAACATGATAATTGCACCTTTCTTTAGCTGAAAAATATGTGGTGGCATTCCAGAAGGAGTTAAAGAGTTTATTAATTCAGTTGAAAAGTTTGCCTGACTTTCATTGTCATCAGCAAGTACAGAATCAGCACTGTGATAATTTCTTTGTGGTGCATTAATTTTTTTAAAGATTTCATTATTGAGTATTAATGCATCTTTATTTTTACACGTCAGTATAACTTGGTTGGCAAGCTCGGAATATTCTTCGTTATTTATGCTCCCTTCAAATATAGCCGATATAATATCTTGTTGACAAATCATATGAGGTGGGATCTCTACAGTGTCGTCAGGTAAATGTAGTAATTTTTCTGTTCTGCCTTCTCCAATTTTAATAAGCCAATCATTGAAATCAGTTTGGCCTTCTGATCTCATATTTTGTTGCAGTTGAAGATGGGTAAAATGTTTCCATACTGTACTTGACTTTATACATGTTTCGATAATGTCAGTTCGATTTCCATGTACAACGACAGGTAATGTTTGTCTAAAATCGCCACCCAACAACATTACCTTTCCACCAAATGGAAAAATATTATCCATGACTTCACGAAGCAAACGGTCAATACATTGGAGGGCATAGCATGACATCATTGTGGCCTCATCTATTATAATTAATTTACATTTCTTCAATTTCTTTGCTTGTAAGGATGTCATGCGAATATCTGACACAGAATTTTCTAAAATAGGCACTGGCAGTTTAAATCCACTATGAACAGTTCTTCCACCTTCTAATAAAAGTGCAGCAATTCCAGTAGTGGCAAACGCCATTGCTATTTTTCCTTGTGCTCGTACTGAACTCATTAATAAATTGTACAAATATGTTTTTCCTGATCCGCCAGGTCCATCAAGATAGAAATAACGCTCTGTCACCATGTCATCATCTATAGCATTTTTAATGGCATGACATGCTTGCAATTGTAGTGTATTTAAAGTTGCAAGTCTTTCTTCTGTTCTTTCTGCTTGTAGTTGAATGTCATAGTCTTCAAAGTTAATGTCATCTATAAGACCTGGATCAGGCAAATTAAAACTTGCACAACTTAATCCATGAGTTAAAAATACTTCTTGGATTTCCATTAACGCTTTTAAGTGTGCAATGGGTTCATTGTATCGTCGCATAAAGTCTTCAGCCATATTACTTTTAAAAGTCTCCCACAAAGCTAATGCATTTGGAGCATTTGAGAAGATACAAATAAAAGCAAATTGTTCTCTCATCTGTCGTGGCATTTGACATTGTGCTGCTTCTTCTAAACATCTTTCCCACTCTGTATCATCAGCGAGTAAGTTTCTATGTCTTGCAGCTAAATGGAAGGATTCATATACAATGTCATTAACAGTTCTTAATTGTTCAAAACTTTGTGCTCCTGGAATATTTAAAAGTAATATCCGTAAGCAAAAACGTTCAACATCTCTTGGACTGACTGTGTAAATTCTTGGAATAATTTTACTGCCTCAGGTTTTTCTTGGTCTCCATAATCCATTCACAAAAACATAGTGATATGGAATTTCAATATATAAGTATTGTGTTGCTTCAGCATCAGTGGAATTTAATGCAAACCATGCAGTTAGTGTAGTGTGACGATCTTCACTTTGGGCCAATGCATTCATTTCATTTCCAGCATGAAAATAGACTAAATGTCGTTGTGGCAAATGTACTGCTAACCTATATACTGCATGTGATCTATCATGCATTTCAAATTTTAAAAGCCGCCACATAGCTTCTGGCTCACTGACATAGCGAGCATCTACATGAGATGCAAGTTCATCATGTACTAACTCACTACTTTCAGGGTTGTCTGCACTTTTGACGACTACAGTAGCTGCATCGTAACCTTTGTAAATATATTTGTAGACATATTTAATGGATTTGATGGAAGTGCAGGCTTCTACGTTGATGTGGGCATTGTACTTCATGAGTAAATGCGGATTGTAGGGTACTACATATCTATTGTCCACTTTTTTTCCACGAATAATGGCACTATCTCCTTCTCTTGTTTTATAAAGTGGATATCCATCACAATTGGCATAGGTTTTGTCTCTATAATCTTTTGGAAATTCTTTGGAACATTTATTATTTTCCATACATGGGGATTGTGGATTAAGGTCACCACAGGGTCCATGAATCATGCGATGAGTAACAATCTCATATAGTCTACCATATAGTTCTGGATCTGGTAGTTCAGCAACAATGACTGCATCCACTTTGTCCGAAGTATCTAATTTATCTTTTTCTTGAAGTATTATTAGAAGATGTGCATGTGGAAGGCCTCTTTTTTGAAATTCAATGGTATATACATAAGCAAGACATTTGCCAAATAACTGATTTATAGTGAAGTCACGTATTAATTCATTTAATTTAATCTTAAAAACTCTGGCTACTAAATCTGGTCGATCTGAAGCAGTTTGTCCAAGAAGTAGATTTAGTGTAATTTCTGGCCATTGTGGATTACATGTAAATGTCACAAATAAATCGGGTTTGCCAAATTTAGTGACAATAGCCATAGCATCATTGTATCTTTCTCTCATATTCCGAGGAGATCCTTGAAAGGAAGATGGTAAAATGATGGCTTTGCCAGCTGTCATGTCTCTGCTTGTAGCCACGTCAGCAACATAGTCCATTAATCCAGAATATTGTTCTACACAGAGTTTATCTTGTTGATATTTGATAAAGTTTAAATTATTTGCCTCAACTTGCAAATATGAATCAATAATCCATTGTTGTGTTAGTTTCCCACCACATAAAATTGGATTAAATACATTGCGAATGGCAATTTAAGCTACTTTAAATTCAAGCATAGAAACATTATTTCGGATTCTGGCTTTAGCATTTGGGTAACTGGGAAGAGTTAATTTTGGTTGCCAACCTGCTTCTCCATGTGGGAAAAAGATGGGATATGTCATTGGATCTAAATTTGGACTTAAGATACTCATATTAATAAACGGTTGCTCCTCATTTCTAGGATATATTCGAATGTCTCTTTGAAATGGTAGTTCTCCTTCATCATTCTGAAACACCATTGCAACCTCATTTGATGTTGGCAAGTTATAACAACGTTTATCAGTATGTCTGTCTCTTTTAAGCACCATATTAACCTTCGGCATTGGTAATTGATGTGTTTGTGCATGAAGTAGTTGTTCATTTTCTACTTCTGCCAATTTTTTATAAGCTTTACTGTAGGGATTGTTGTCCATAATGTTATTTAGCTCTATGAAAACACTGGGTAAGCATTTTTTATTTTCTTCCATTTGCATACGTTGGTCAACAGCTTCCATTGTATCTAGGACATATAGTTGAGCGAATTTTCTTTGATTTCCTTCCTCTGGATGTAAATGGGAAGTGCGATGATAAATTTGTCTTTGGACTTTAAAACAGTAAGGACCATGTCCTGGTACATTAGCAGCTAATGTTGCCCCCATGGATGCAAAGGATATGGCACTATTGTAGGATCTTATGTTTGTTTTAAAATTTTTGTAGTTTGGAAAAGTAGGTTCAGTCATAATGTTTTGTAAATAGAGAGGAAATTGTTTCATTTCTGGAAGTTTGAACTTGCCTTTTTGACAGCAACTAATAAATTGTCCATCTCTGGGTCTCTCCTGTTTAAAATAATAAGCCTCACAAAACTGACATTGAGTAGTCATGTCCCCACAACTATGAACCTCTACTGCTAAAGACTTGAGTAGAGGAAAATTTGCAAAGCATATAGGATTTTGACTTTCATATTCATCAGGTGAAATGTCATATAATGTTTCAACAACAGGTTCTAAATGCTTTGTTTTTTTCGTTGCTTTTCTTGGTATATGTTGTATTGTTTGAGGTAAAATGTCATGTAATGTTTCATGAAACGGTTCTAAATGCTTTGTTTTTTTTGTTGCTTTTTTTGGTATCTGTTGTATTTTTTCTGGTAAAATGTCATCTGATGTTTGAGCAACAGGTTGTAAATGCTTTATTTTCTTTGTTGCTTTTTTTGACATATCTTTAATTTCTGCAGGTGACAGTCTTTTGCTTGCAATTCTTTTGCGTTCTTTTTCTCGTCGAATTTCCTTCTTCTCAGGTGTCTGCTGGCTGTCTGCTCTCTGTCGTCGTTCTCTAGCTTGGCGTCTTTTCTTTTCTTGTTTACTCTCGTTATCAGCCATGTTAATCTGTAAAAATCAAATAATGTATCATTAGTTTATTTTGAGATGTTAAGTTGTTTTTCATGACAAATTGTTATCAACAGTGTGTTTACATTTTATACTTTATCAATTTCAATGCGGTCAATTGAATAAAAGTCTAAATAAGGCCATCAGATAATTATTTAAAGAAGTTTTTATTTATTAAACATGTATCCAAAAGCAAGTGTTTCAGTAACTAAAAAGGTATTTTCGAAAAGATGTTATGTCCTTATTTACAGCACTATTCAATTTGTCAAATGGCAATTAAATTAGGGTTTAGGACTGGAATGTTACAATGACAAATTGTATAGATTCTGTGTTTTTAGACTTTTTTGGACTATGCAAATTTTTTTTTTAAGTTTACATTGAAGTTTGTATTTACTGTTAAAGATTATTGGCCCTAAAAGACAAATAAGAGATAGATGAAAAATGTGTTAGTTATATTTTCTCAACAGTTATAGTTACCGGTGGTTTATTTTAAATTTTATTTTCTGTTGACATCGATGCAAAGCTAAGATCTTTATTTTTTTTTTTCTCTTTTTTTACTTGTTATACTGTACCTTGGTTGAAGTTTGATTTCAAGCAAAATTCTTTGTTGGTCCTGTGTTGAAAGCCTTCGTCCGATGGTCTGGTCCTGTGTTGAAAGTCCTCGTCCGATGGTGTAGTCCTCTGTTGAAAGTCCTCGTCCGCTGGTCTGGTCCTCAGTTCAAACTCCTGTTCCGATGTTCTTGACGCAGTATCTGTTATAAAATAAAAATGAAAATGTTATGTTATTTGAATGTCTTTGTATTAATGAAAAAATGCCATTATTTCTGTGTTTTTCTACAATCCTTTTTGGTGCGCCGCAATTTTGGTATGCTTCTTTAGGCTTTTTTCTAAGGCTTATAGGTGGTTAAACATTAAAGAAGAATATTAATTATTTTTTCTCTTTTTTTACTTGTTATACTGTACCTTGGTTGAAGTTTGATTTGAAGCAGAATCTTTGTTGGTCCTGTGTTGAAAGCCTTCGTCTGATGGTCTGGTCCTGTGTTGAAAGTCCACGTCCAATCGTCTGGTCCTCTGTTGAAAGTCCTCATCCGATGGTGTAGTCCTCTGTTGAAAGTCCTCGTCCAATGGTCTGGTCCTCTGTTGAAAGTCCTCGTCCCCTGGTCTGGTCCTCAGTTGAAACTCCTGGTCCGATGTTCTTGACGCAGTATCTGTTATAAAATAAAAATGAAAATGTTATTTTATTTGAATGTATTTGTATTAACTAAAAAATTACATTATTTCTGTGTTTTTCTACAATCCTTTTTGGTGCGCACCACTGTTGGTATGCTTATGTAGGCTTTTTTGTACGTCTTATAGGTTGTTAAACATTGCAAAAGAATATTAATTTAGTTTGCTATGTGTTTATGTGAGTTTTCGTACAATCCCGTTTGGTGCGCACCAATTTAGTTATGCTTATTTAGGCTTTTTTGTAAGGCTTATAGGTTGTTAAACATTAAATAAGAATGTAAATGTAGTTTGCTATGTGTTTGTGTGAGTTTTTCATACAATCCTTTTTGGTGCGCACCACTGTTGGTATGCTTATTTAGGCTTCTTTCTAAGGCTTATAGGTTGTTAAAGATTAAATAAGAATCTAAATTTAGTTTGCTATGTGTTTGTGTGAGTTTTCATACAATCCTGTTTGGTGCGCACCACTGTTGGTATGCTTATTTAGGCTTCTTTCTAAGGCTTATAGGTTGTTAAACATTAAATAAGAATCTAAATGTAGTTTGCTATGTGTTTGTGTGAGTTTTCATACAATCCTGTTTGGTGCGCACCACTGTTGGTATGCTTATTTAGGCTTCTTTCTAAGGCTTATAGGTTGTTAAAGATTAAATAAGAATCTAAATGTAGTTTGCTATGTGTTTGTGTGAGTTTTCATACAATCCTGTTTGGTGCGTACCACTGTTGGTATGCTTATTTAGGCTTCTTTCTAAGGCTTATAGGTTGTTAAAGATTAAATAATAATCTAAATGTAGTTTGCTATGTGTTTGTGTGAGTTTTCATACAATCCTGTTTGGTGCGCACCACTGTTGGTATGCTTATTTAGGCTTCTTTCTAAGGCTTATAGGTTGTTAAACATTAAATAAGAATATAAATGTAGTTTGCTATGTGTTTGTGTGAGTTTTCATGAGGCCCTCGGCCATTAAACATATTTAGGTCGGGAATCAATTGCGTTTTGACCAATTGAATAGGGCTCTATATAAGCACATAACATATTTTTTGACAGAAGTTTTTAGTTAGTGAAGACCTTGATTGTGGTTAGAAGTTCAGTAACTAAAAATGTCTTTTTTTTTAAAATCTGTTATGTGCTTATATAGAGCCCTATTCAATTGGCCAACTCGCAATTGAATGAGGCTCATGGTTCGGTTCTTTTTTATACTTAATACTTTACCTTGATTGAAGTGTCGAATGACAGAGGGTCCCTTCCTGCCAATCTTAATCCGCCGGTCTTCTTGTAGTGTCTGTTTGAAAAATAAAGTGAAATAGTGAATTATATAATTTTTTATTTTTATTTAGCAAAGCATGGCCTTTTCAGCATATAATGTCTTGTTGTATCTTACCTCTTCTTCTTTGTTGGTGTTCTTTAAAAGGGATTGTGCTTCACAATGCACGGTGCAAATTGTTGAGTGACGCTGTTGATGCAGAGTCTGTTTGAATATTAAAAAAAGTAGAAAGATTAAGCTTTAGGTGATCTATTGAATTGCAGTAAATTAATGTCATTTAAATATACTTCTGTAATTATTTTCAATTAACATTATTTTTTGGTGGGGGCTACACACATATGTCACATACATGAAGCGCATTTCCATAGTTGAAAGTAATTTTTTTGTGTGCGTGTGACATATCACTATACATGAATCATATTTTAATTGTTAAATTAACCTTATTTTTATTTTTGGCCAACATACATAAATGTGTGTGTGACATGTGACTATAGATGATACACATATATGTGCGTGTCACATATCAGTATACATGACTCATATTTTAATAGTCCCAACTTATTTTTTTCTAATGTAATTTAAATGTAGTTGTTTAATTAGTTTGTTTTAAGATAATTTTGTTGTAGGGGCAATACACATAAATGTGCGTGTCACATGTCACTATACATTATACACATAAATGTGCGTGTGACATGTCACTATACATTATACACATAAATGTGCGTGTCACTTGTCAGTATACATTATACACATATATGTGCGTGTCACATGTCACTACATAAACCTCTTTTTCTTATTTAATTTTTTTTTTGATGTCCTGTCTTGATAATAAAATGTAATATATTATAGCTTACCTCGCAGTTGTAATTTGCACAATGTAAAGTATTAAATTAGGAAAGAATTGTCTTCTCAAGTTTTAGCAGCAGTTATGTCTGAAGTCACTCTGTTCATCTGTTCATCACCTGAGTAGAAATGTATTTTTCTCTGTCAAATAGGCAGTATTTATAAACTTGTAGAACATTCTGGAAAGTTAGAACGTTAGAACGCAATACGCATGCGCTATTTGCGTTCCAGCTTACAATTTGCGTTCCATCCGCCATTTTGTGCGTAGTAGTGGTTAAAATGGTGTTTAATATGAGTGTGATCCGTTCCACATAGTATGTGTTTGATTATTGCGAGTAAGTGTAGTGTAGTTACGTCTGGAGCCTCGTTTTCGTTTTGTTCGGCGGACATTTTTTCTCTCGCTTAGCCGATTTTCGGCCGTTTAAACTCTTTGTTTTGGACTTAAATGGACGTGTATATTAACTTTTGGAGGTGCCGGATGCCCCCCGTGCTGTAAGTAAGGTTTTTATGTGTTTGTTGTGTTTATTTCTTGTGTTTGTGATGTGTGTGATGCGCGGCGGTTGGAATGGGTCTTTCGCGGCCGTATTTTTTTCCGATGCGGCCGTATGTTGTTGCGATGTTGACGTATTTTTTTGCGATATACGCAGTTAGCTTTTACGTGTACGACGCAGTGTATTTGTTTCTAAGTCGTGCGTATGTGTGTTAAGATCGTGTGAGGGGCCTTTTTTACTGTTTTTTTGTTAAGTCTTGCGTCTGTGTGTCTGGGTGTAAGCGGGTGTGAGGCGACTTTAAGTTTTTTTTTGTTATGAAGTTGTGTGTGTGTGTATGTGTGTGTTAACACAGCCGATGTTGGGATGCTCCCACCACCGCAAATGCGGACCCTCGCTTCGCGAGGATCCGCATTTGCGGGGACGTTGTTGGGTTTTTGTTGGCTGGGAGGTTGGGTTTAATTTTGTTAAAAAGTCGTGTGTGTGTATGTGTGTGTTAACAAAGCCGACGTTGAGCCTCCACCTCCACAAATGCGGACCCTCGCTTCGCGAGGATCCGCATTTGCGGGGACGTTGGGATGCTCCATCACCGCAAATGCGGGCCCTCGCTTCGCGAGGATCCGCATTTGCGGGGACGTTGTTGGGTTTTTGTTGGCTGGGAGGTTGGGTTTAATTTTGTTAAAAAGTCGTGTGTGTGTATGTGTGTGTTAACAAAGCCGACGTTGAGCCTCCACCTCCACAAATGCGGACCCTCGCTTCGGCCTTAGGGAGTTCAGCTACACCTCACTGACGAGGCCCAATAAGGGCCGAAACGTATGTCTGGGGTTTGCCGTTTCTTCTGTTTTGAGTAGAATTGCCTGGTATTTCGGGGCTGGATCACTCTTTTGAGTGGGACCAGACTTATATACTGCAGGATATTTCACCCTGTGAAGGACACAAGTCGCTAAAAGAGGTTACTCTCGGAGTGGGTTATCATGTGCATAGAACTAACCTACTAAGGTTAGTTTGTTCTCTGATTGAGCACCTCTATTTCGGTATTTTGTTTACTCAAATGACCCTTGTTGGATTAGTCTCCCTAAGGGTAATAGGGTTCTGCAGACATGGATCCCTTGCTCACTGTGCCTTAGGTAGATATCAGCTACACCTCACTGACGAGGCCCAATGAAGGCCGAAACGTACGTCTGGGGTTTGCTGTTTCTCCTGTTCAGGGTAGAATTGCCTGGTATTTCGGGGCTGGGTCACTTTAGTGAGTGGGACCAGACTGATTTACTACAGAATATTTCTCCCTTTCAAGGGCACAAGTGGCTAAAAGAGGTTGCTCTCAGAGTGGGTTATCATGTCCATAGACCTAACCTAATAAGGTTAATTCATTCATTGATTGAGCACCTCAGACTTAGTTTTTTGGTATAGAAGTCATCTGTATATACCTTAGTCACATTATTCTCCACTATTAAAATTAGGGTGAGGAATAATAATTATTTTGTTTTTATTTAATATAACTGAATCTTTCTATTTCCCATTTACTGTGACATTTTTGGGTTTTAATCAAACAGGGTAATAGTGAGGATAAGTAGGAGGTAAGTGAAGTTAAAAAATATTAAATACCCATGCCCTATATTTTATTATGTATTAATCAAATGAGGATAGCAAATGGGGATATTTAACTTTTTTAATCCCAATAATCCATAGTTTGATAAATATGCCTTCGAATCACTGTTCACATTTTCTGTACAAATAATGTGGTAGATTTTGGTGGGCTCAGGGGTGGAGCACCAGCGCACTCCTCTGGGGAGGTAATGCTGTGTAATTTGTTTTATTTAATTTCATTTTTTTCTGTAGAACATTTCTACTTAAGCTCCAAGTGGTGGCAGTATAGCGTAGCTCAGCATGCTGGGGATGTGTATCAGGGAACAAGCTGGCAGTGCTGTTTGCCACACAATGTGAGGCTTTTGCTCCTCTGAGCACCTTCGGCGCTCATCATTAGCCCCGCGCTGAGCGCCTTTGGCGCTCATCGTGTGGCTGTCAATGAGCACGTTTGGCGTTCATTGTGAGCCTCTCCCTCGTGTACTTTCCTGCTTTGCGATCATGCCAAACCCCATGAGGGAAGAGTAGTGTTAATTATATCTCTGCCATTGACGATGACTCGGCTTTCTAACTAAGTGGCAACTCCACGCCTAGTTAGAAATAAAAACATTGGCCTCCATTCCATGGCTCTTGTCAGACCTTAGCTCAGGGCAAACACCACTGAGTGCAAGTCAATACGTTTTATCGGCTTCTATTTTACAGGAGCCATAGAATAGCTTTTAAATAGTACTTTAAAAAAAATGTGTAGTTGCAGGTCAGCCTTCGTCTTATGGGACCATGGAATGGAGGCCTCAATTATTTTCTTATGAGAGACATGGAATGGAGGTCTCAGTTCTTTTCTTTCCCAGCATCATTCTTCTCTGGGGAATCCTGTCTGCTTATGATATGGCCAAAATATTTGAGCTTTAGCCTCATGATCTAACCTTCCAGTGAACAGTTTGTTTTCGTATAGTATTGATTGGTTGGAGCTTCTTGCAGAACAAGTAAATTAAAAAGCATTTCGGAAAAACTACTGTTTTAATCCAAACTAAGAGCTCATTTTCCAGGTCACATAAGAAAATCACTGAATTATAAAATAATTAAATACAATATGATATTGCGCAATAATTCTGTTAAAGAAACTCAGAGAAATTAATTTGGACTTCAATCCAATCATAATCAGCTTTCAAAGCACAGGGGTATACCACGTTTACAGCTTTTTTTGATTTTAAAGAATAGATTATGGCTACAAATAGAATAAAAAACTAATGAACATGCAGATGGCAAAATGAGACATTTTAACTTTCCAAGCATTTAATGACAGTAATAACATTGAGATAATCAAGCACTAAGTAAAGACCAACCATAAATGGAAATTATCCTGGACAAAGCTCAGATACGCCTCTCGAGTATTTCATTATGTTACAAAATTGGGCCTGTAAATGATCCTATTTAGTACAGAGACTGGTAATATGGTAGTAATGTGCTATGATGTGGATCTCTTGGGCCCCAGAATGATTTTATTTTCAGGGTACAATCCACTAAATGTCAGCGCACTGATGTATCGGCTAGACTTGATCATAAACACATTTATAGAGTTACTTGGTTCCAAATGAAGCATTTCCACATTTGAAAGCTGTCTTGTGCAGAGTTTTTATGCTTCCCGTAAGTTGTAATAATTTCCATATTATTTTGGAAGACATGACTAGAAATTATAAACAGTGCTGTATTTCTTTTCAATTAGTATTTATTCACTCATTTGTGCTGTACGGGGAAAATCTGGCTCAGACATAGAAAGAGGTAACTGTATACTCAGTGGCCACTTTATCAGGTGCACTTGTACACCTGCTTGTTAATACAGATTGTGAAGATCGGCTAGGAGCCTGCTGGTTGCCACTGAAAACTGTTCCCTGCAAGATCTATGTTCTATCTATCCCTCCACACACACACACAATTCACCTTTTCTAAATAATTCCATTACCAGATACACATCTTCATAACAACCTGCCAGATGGGACTATCTAGCTGTGGACAGTACATTTTAATAGTTTAAGTGAACTAACTAGTTTAGAAAGGAACTTTAAATGCGTTTAAGTTTGTGATGTAATTATCAGCTCACCCTGTGATGGGATTACCTCCCACACACCCCAGAGTGGCCAGTGAGGTACTGTAGAGGGATGATTGAGTTAACTGGATAAGGGCATGTCATTTAATCGTGTTTGTAAGTTGAAACAAAGTTGTATTGTTCTGTTTGCCTATAAAAGAGAAGCAAGTCTTAATTTTGTGAACATTTCCTCATATGTTCATAAGGGTTAAGACTCTGTATTAATGCATACACTCTTACTGTATAATATTCATATATACAGAAAGACCAACAATTTCTTATCATATTGTCCATTGAAACACCTGGAAAAATATACACTAGGTACTTAAAAGAAGACCCTTCCAATAATTAAAATATAACTTTAATCAGATTCTTTATTAAAAATAAAAATAAAAAACAAAAAAGACTATGGTTTAAAACATAAAATCACAGGGATACCCACCAGCCAGTTTCGAAAGCAAATATGTTGTATAAGGTTTCTAAACACGTCTAAACATCTTATCAGAATCCAATACTGAATTGCAGCTGCCATTTTAGTATATTCCAACTCTGTAAGAACGTCTGTGTCCTATAAATGTAACAACTTTTCACAATAAAGACTCTTCTAGGAAAGATAATCATGGTGTCCTCTCTGTTATTTATAGGGTTATAACTCAAGTTTGTTATTTTTAACCCCTTGATTCCTGTTCTGCATCCTGATGGTCCTGAATAGAAGCCAGTCACTGGGAAGCCCATCCACTCCACTGTCCGAGGGAGTGTTCCTGTAGCCAAGGCAAGATGATTCTGGCGCTGAATCAGACCCCCTCCCCTGGGTCGTCACACAAATATCTAATGAGCCAATCTTGTGGTAATTACTCAATGCATAAAAATCTACAGATATGGTCAAGAGTTTCAGTTGTTCAGACCAAATATCATAATGAGGAAAAAACGTAATCTTTGTAACTCTGGCCGCTAATCAATTGTCCAAATCCCAATTACAGAAGCCAGTAATGGAGCCTGTAAAAGTTACATTTTGTTACTCGCAATTCCATTTACGAGTTAGGGCCTCTCCTATAGGAGAACTCTTATCTGCTCCTTTGATGTTTTCAGGCCGAAAATGTTACCAGTGCTAAAGACGCAAAATCCATATTCAACTGCAACAATTCAAAAAGCCCACAATTGCCTTCAAACCTGTAAATAGCAAATGTATCAAAAAATCCTACAATTAATAGAGAGCAGGGACGAGGGTTAACAAATCCCCCTTAGAACTGAGGCTGCCCAATTATAGGCACCTCCTGTGCCTTTAAGTGCCAGATCGGCAACTCTCACAAGATCACCCGACTTGCTTGATCTCGTGAGACCCAACTGTCAGAATTCTGCTGACAGCCAATGGCACAAGAGGTGAGTGATTGGGATAGGAAGTTGAGAAGGATAGGTAGGGGGAGAGGGAGGTGAGGAGGAGAGGGAGATGAGAGGGAGGTGAGGAAAATATATATATATATATATATATTTTTTTTTCTGTTCATACGCCCTTGCTATAGAGGACTCGCAAGTGGCTTTAAAGCATGTTTTTAACACTGTAAAAGCAAATATAAACACAATACTGTACTTTAAAATGGTGGGAATGCAATGAAAGGTATTAAAATTAATTTCACAACAGTCTCAAGTTTGCAAATCTGCAATAAAAAATATTTTATTAACGTTTTCTTTTTGGGTTATATTGATGCCAGGAATCAAGGAGTTAATACATATCAGGCCACCCACATGGACTAAAACAGTTGATGTATTACTTTTTATGGATTTCTACATTTATGGATTGCGAGTTTGATCGCAAATTGTACTTTTAAACACTAACTGATTGTTGTTTAAACTCCATATTTTACTGACGTCATGATGATGGTCTCTTACTATTGGCTCTGTAAAAATTGTAATTTACAGGCTTGCTTAATTGATCATGATTATGCCCTGAAATGCTACGTACGGGTTCATGATTTGCGTGTTGGGCATTTGAGCCTGTACTTGTGGGCTTAAGTCAATTAAATACATCTGTAACTGTAGCAAATTTCTAACCCACAGACATACGGGTGTGTAGGTAATTACGGGCTTGGAATTAAACCAGGGGCCTTTGACAGTGGAATGATTGTTGGTACCAGACAGGGTGGTTTGAGTATCCATCAAATCCTTATCTACTGTGATTTTCACACACAACATTTTCTAGAGTTTATAGAGAGTGAGTAGTGAGTAGTGAAGACACCTTATTAACGAGAAAAGGAGGAGAATGGCCACATTAGTCCAAGCTGACAAGAAGGAGCCATGTGAGTTTGTATCAAAGAAAGTACCTTGTTTAACTGTCACACCTTGCAATGGCGTAGACTCATCTTTCGTACACAAAGTTCAGTGTCAGCATCACCTCTCTGCCAATCATTCCACTGGCTTCCCTTAGCCTCAAGAATAACATTTTAAATCATGACCCTAACTTACAAAGCCCTCAATAATAATGCTCCCCCTTACATCTATGCTCTCATCTCCAAATACTCCCCCACCCGCCCTCTTCGTTCTGCTAATGACCTTCTTCTTTCTACAACTCTTGTCACCTCCTCTCATTCCCGCCTCCAGGACTTTTGTGCTGCCCCTAGTCTTTGGAACTCCTTGCCTCGCTCCAGCAGATTATCCTCTTGCCTCAAAACATTTAAAACCTCACTTAAAACGCATCTCTTTAAAGAAGCGTATCACCTTCCACCCTAACACGCTTATCACCTCTCTCTCCCTCTTTTACCACTCACTATCCCTTAGATTGTAAGTCTGCGAGTTTCTATCCTAAGTACTTTGGGAATTCACCATGGACATTGGATTCCTAGCTCAAAGACAGGGCCCTCCTTGCTTTGCTAAATTGTCTGAACCTAATTTATGTACAGCGCTACAGAATATGTCCGCGCGTTATAAATAAACTAAAATAATAATAATAATAATAATAATCTGAGGATTGTTTATTTAACAAAAATTGTGCAATAATCATCACCATAACTTTATGCTTTGCTGACTTCTACCTTGTACAAGGTTGTGTAGGCTCTGGCCCCTATTCAATTGAGTAATTGTTGTTTACGGGAGCCCGTAGACTAAATTGCTATTCAATTGGCGTCTTTTAGTGAGCCGCAAATGATCTAATCCCTGCTGTTGTCAAAATTATAACTTACAACCCATCTAAGACTTTGATATTTAATATTTCAAGCCCGTAAAAATTATAATCCGTAAAATCGCTATTCAATTGCTACAATTCCTTAAGACCGCAAATGTTTTCACACCCGTGAATGGCAAATGAGAAAATCCTACGGGTACCAGATAGGACACGCAAGGGGGTTAAACAACTGTTCGTAGCACTGTAAATGCAAATAAAAAATCAATACTTCACTTTAAAAGACGGGGAAAGTGATAAAAGTCATTAGAATTAATTGCACAACAGTCTCAAGCTAGCAAATCGGCAATACAAAAATATTTATTTTTAATTTTGGTATCATATCAATCTCGGGAATCAAGGAGTTTATTCATATGAGGCCACCCACATGGACTAGAACAGTATCGCCATTCATTTCTATTATTTATACGTTGCCGAATTGCTATTCTGATCGCATATCGGATTTCTAAACCCTAATTGATTGATTTGTAACCGCCATGTTTTACTAATGTCATGATGACGGTCTCATTTACTATCGGTAGTTACGGCCTTGTTTAATTGATCATGATCACGCTCTGAGATGCTGCTTGCGATTGCATGGGTTACGGTTTTGGCTTTCGGTCAGGTAGCTGCGGGCTTGTTCATTTGAATCGCTCATAAATTGTAGCAAATTTCAAGCGCGCAGATTAACAGCCTGTATAACGTAATCTGTGGGCTTGCAATAAAATAAGGCCCTTTGTGTTTACTATCTCTTGCTGTCCTGCTGAACCATCAGTTTCTGTAGTGTCCATCAGTCAAAGTTAAGTATAATAAATATTGTTATATGATATTATTTCACTTGTGTTGTTTGATTTGTCAGGGTTGAAGACATACACCACAAGCCAATCCGAACACATTAGGTGGGAGTTTTGATATAATCCTCACCAACAATAGTACCCAACAGTTAGTCAAACAACTGTGCATTACAACAGTGGTACGCATCTCTGAATGCACAACACATTGAACCTCAAAGTGGATGAGCTTCAGCAGCAGAAGACCACACCATTGTTGCTGACCATGTACATCCCTTTATGATCACAGTCTACCCATCTCCTAATGACTGCTTCCAGTTGGATAATGCTCCAGGTCTCAAGGCAAACGTCATCTCAAGCTAGTTCCATGAACACGACAACGAGTTCCTTGAGCTCCACTGGCCAGCACAGTTGCCAGATATCAATCTATTAGAGCACCTTTGGGATATGGTAGAACATGATATTTGCAACATTAATGTAAAGTTGAAAAATATTTTTGGTATAGATACAGATGGAATTACATTTTACATACAAATATAACAAATTAACGTCCACCTAAACACAAGTAAAAACAATAATTTAATACTTCAGGAAATTAAGCCAAACTGTTCACTGGAAGGTTTGATAATGAGGCTTAAGCTCAAATATTTGGCCATATCATAAGCAGACAGGATTCCCTAGAGAAGACTCTGATGCTGAGAAAGATTGAAGGCACACAAAGAAGGGGAAGGCAGAGGCGGAGATGTATAGATGAGGCAATTGAAGCAATGAACATGAGCTTGATGGATCTCAGACGGTCAGTGGCTGACAGATATGTCTGGTATGCTGTGGTCCATAGGGTCACGGAGAGTCAGACACAAGTAAACTCTTTCATACATGAAATGTAAATATATGTACTTGCATCTTATTAAGTCCCCCTGTATGTTAGGTGATGTATAACTGTCACTGATTAGAACCAAGTGGCAGTTTTCTTGGCTATTGAGCTGGCTCTTGAATTTTTGGCAAAATAAGTTCAACATTCAAAGTTTTAATGACAAAAATTACAGTGAAATTGCAGCTTCCACTCTCCAAAAACATGGAACAGGAATTATCTACTGTGCAAGTTTCATAGCTTTGACAATGAGCCCTATACTATAAGAAGCCGTAAGTGCCTCTATAACCTGAGATTTTGGTTGCGGGTGTTTTTTTCTCTAAATGTTTAGATGTATTCTATTGACTCAAGTTCGCAATTTAAGTCTGATAGTGTATACCTTGTTAAGTATCATTTCAGAAGGCGTGATCATATGATCTGACAATATTTAAGCAAGCCCGTAATTTACTTCTTAGACACAGCCAATAGTAAATGAGACCGTCATCATGACGTCAGTAAAACATGGAAGTTAGACGTAATCTGCAATAGAAAGTGAAGAATTAATGAGAGCCAATAAGTAATATCCGCCTATCGTGCTCGCAATCAAGCACCGTATAAAATGCATTAGAGCATCTGTTTTAGTCCATGTGAGTTTCATGATATGTATTAAGCCCTTGAGTCTCAGTAATAACTCAGTAAAGTTAAAAATATTTTCTAATTGTATATTTGTGGGGTTTGAGATTGTTGTGCAATTAATCCTAATGTCTTTCCATGTTTCCCATGCTTGTCTAGTACAGTATTGTGTGTTTAGTTGCTGTTACAGCTCTATTAAAGGCATATTCAAGTGAGATGGGTTATGAATGCATTCATTAGACAAAAATGTTTGCATGAAAACATGCAAACCGTTTTTGCAATGAAATAAAAAATGGTGCTGGGTGTGAAGTTGACACCACCAGCAACTCAGATTTGCATACTGGGCTCCACATTTCTAATGAGGAGCCCAATATGCAGCACATGCGCATGCTGATTAACATTTCAGCCAATCAGCAATTCTCCATCTCCCTCCTTTCCATGCTGCAGCTTGTGGGCAAAGCACCCACCCATAGCCCCTCTGCCTTTCCATCCCTCCTGTCTCATGTGCAGAGCTCAGCAGCATGTGGGCAGAGCACTTACCGAGAAGTACTGCTGAAGGTAAAGCCCCTTTGTGTTTTTCATGTTTCATACTGTGCTTTAAAAATGAACTATTTGAATTGTATAAGTCAGTGTGTGTCTCTATGTGTATATCAGTCTGTGTCTCTATGTGTGTGTCAGTGTGTGCCTCAGTGTCAGTTCGTGTCTCTATGTGTATGTCCGTGTGTGCCTCTTTGTGTGCCTCTGTTTCAGTGTGTGCCTCTGTGTGTGCCAGTGTGTGCCTCTGTGTCAGTGTGTGTACCTCTGTGTCAGTTTGTGATTCTGTGTGTATCAGTGTGTACCTCTGTGTCAGTTTGTGATTCTGTGTGTATCAGTGTGTGCCTCTGGGTCAGTTTGTGTCTCTATGTGTATGCCTGTGTGCCTCTGTGTCAGTGTGTGCCTCTGTGTCAGCTTGTGTCTCTATGTGTATGTCTGTGTGTGCCTCTGTTTAAGTGTGTGCCTCTGTGTGTGCCTCTGTGTCAGTATGTGCCTCTGTGTGTATCAGTGTGTGCCTCTGTGTCAGTGTGTGCCTCTGTGTCAGCTTGTGTCTCTATGTGTATGTCTGTGTGTGCCTCTGTTTAAGTGTGTGCCTCTGTGTGTGCCTCTGTGTCAGTATGTGCCTCTGTGTGTATCAGTGTGTGCCTCTGTGTCAGTGTGTGCCTCTGTGTGTGCCTCTGTGTCAGTATGTGCCTCTGTGTGTATCAGTGTGTGCCTCTGTATCAGTTTGTGTCTCTATGTGTATGCCTGTGTGTGCCAGTGTGTGCCTCTGTGTGTGCCAGTGTGTACCTCTGTGTCAGTTTGTGCCTCTGTGTGTATCAGTGTGTGCCTCTGTTTAAGTGTGTGCCTCTGTGTGTGTCAGCGTGTGCCTCTGTGTCAGTGTGTGCCTCTGTTTCTGTTTGTGTCTCTGTTTCTGTTTGTGTCTCTATGTGTGTGCCTGTGTGTGCCTCTGTGTCAGTATGTGCCTCTGTGTGTATCAGTGTGTGCCTCTTTGTCAGTTTGTGGCTCTATGTGTATGCCTGTGTATGTCTGTGTATCAGTGTGTGCCTCTGTGTGTGCCAGTGTGTACCTCTGTGTCAGTTTGTGCCTCTGTGTGTATCAGTGTGTGCCTCTGTTTAAGTGTGTGCCTCTGTGTGTGCCTCTGTGTCAGCTTGTGTCTCTATGTGTATGTCAGTGTGTGCCTCTGTGTGTATCAGTGTGTGCCTCTGTGTCAGTTTGTGCCTCTGTGTGTATCAGTGTGTGTCTCTATGTCAGTTTGTTTCTCTATGTGTATGTCAGTGTGCCTCTGTTTCAGTGTGTGCCTCTGTGTGTGTCAGTGTGTGCCTTTGTGTGTGTTAATTTGTCAGTGTGTTCTTTTGTGTGTGTGTCTGAGTGAGTGTATCTGAGTGTGTGTGTAAGGTGACGGGGTAATTCACTGGGGCTGTGGGACAATTCACTGGGGTTGGGGGAGGTCATGGGGCAATCCCCTGGGGCTGGGAGGTAATTTACTAGGGCTGAGGAGGTCAGGGGGCAATTCTCTGGGGCTGTGGGGCAATTCTCTGGGGCTGGGAGGCAATTTACTGGTGTTAGGGGAGGTCACGGGGCAATTCTCTGGGGTTGGGGGAGGTCACAGGGCAATTCTCTGGGGTTGGGGGATGTCATGGGGCAATTCTCTGGGACTGGGGAGCAACTCACTGGGGTTGAGGGAGGTCAAGGGGCAATTCTATGGGGCTGGGGGCAATTCACTATGGTTGGGGGAGCTCTGGGGGCAATTCTCTGGGGCTGGGGGGCAATTCACTGGGGCTGGGGGGAGTATCACCTGGGATATAGATAAAACAATCATTGAATGAAGGGACAGAAATATAAAGGAAAGTGTCTGACATCATGTGACTTCCCACAGTAGGGAAGACTTCAGGTGATAACTGAGCATGTCTGCACAATCCCCAGGCAAAAAAGAAACATTGTATAAGTTATAATCATTTTCCCTGGTAATTTAAGGGGGTGTCAACATTGAGAGAAAACTCTTTGCAAAAGCAAGAAAATCAAAAAAACTTCAGGCAAACGGTTTAACTGTTTATTTTGGTATTTTCTCATGCAAATTTTTTTTTTCAGACCCTTTAAATTCTCCTCTATCAGATGCATTAATAACCCCGCTAAATGCATATACCTTTAAGTGTATGAAAAAGCCTGTGTGAGTCCTATTTAGTAACGTGATTTTTTGAGTTGCGGATCAGACTATATCTGCGGTCTGTCGCTATCGGGATAATAGAATATCAATTTTGTGTGCCTTTAACTATTTAGCGCTCATAATGTTCAAGCTGCGCTAAAACCAATAGAGTTCTAAAGCTTTTGTGTCTTTGGCTGGTGCAGAATGATTGTGGGGGGGACTCGTAATCAAATTGCGGGTAGCTAATAGAATGTGTGTCAATATTAAGAGAGGTTTTAAGTGAGTATAAATGTATAAATTGGGCAATAGAAAATTAATCTAATCATTAATATAAAGAAACCTAAAGGGACTCAGGCACTCCAAAATAAAGTTGATTTTAGTTTATGCTTAAATAATGGCTGTATGTTGTGTTATCCATTTTTTTCTAAAGTGAATCAGTTCTGAGAAATGTTATGTTGTTGTTGCTGCATTTATATGCAAACAAACAGATTGCTTATATTAGTTAGATGCTTTGCTGCTGATTAAGATTACAGTCTGCTTGTCTGTTTTTCTATAAAGACCTCCAATGTTACCTGAAAGTTAGACCACTACCATACTGAGCGCATGTTAGTATACAGGAGTCGCAAAATCAATTCTAAATATTTCTGAAACAATTAACTGTCGAGAAAAACTTATAGAACAAATGACAGTTTTTGAGTTCCCTGGTGGACCAGTGGTTAGGATTCAGTGCTCTCACCACTACGACCTGGGTTTGATTCCAGTCAGGAAACCAATTGGTCACACCACCCTGAAACCAAGCAGGGTTGGGCCTGGTGAGTACTTGGATGGGAGACCACCTAGGAATACCATGAGCTGTATGCTGTGGCCAACTGGAGAAGGAATTGGCAACCCACTACAGTATCTCTGCCATGAATACCACCAGCATGGTGTGTTACAGTCCATGCGGTCACGGAGGGTCGTACCCGACTGAACGACACAAACACACATAGTTTTTATTTCTCTCTAAATTGAATTCATCATCCTATTGGGGGGACAGAGTCCCTTTAGGTTTAGGTGGAACTTGCCCTTTAAGCAGTATTGTGAGTTAATACCATTCCCTCATGGTGACCAATGTGGGTCAGCGCAGGTTAATTCCATTCGCATGTTTCACATTACACGCTTCCTGGTTTTATTTCCTTTCGAGCAATCACAGAAACTCTAATAAAACAATACAATCGCATAAAGTTATTTTTTTACCCACAAACAAAATTGCTTTTTGTGGCCATTAGTTTTCAGTCCATTGTGTTTGTTTTCCTCGAAGGCAAAACACAAGAAACTTCCAAGAACCTCAAACAGGTCCCATCGTTCTTGTTAGTTTGCAATGGAAAGAACCAGCAATGAGCATGAATTAAAGGGATATCGGATTTTGTATCACGGACTTGAAATAATATTTTAAAGGGACATGGAAGGTTTCTGGATTTCTAGGTATATAATATCCCAGTCTAGCTGCTTACGTTTATGTACTTTATTTTATCAAGAATTGCTTATATATTCTGTTTTTACTACCTAAAATCGAACAAACAGTCTTCCCTCTGCAGCTCATGAAGACACAGACTCTGCTGTACTTGCACTTGCAATATAGTGTCTCATACTAACCAATCAGTGACCATCTCTCAGCAACATGCTGCTGAGATATAATCCCTGATAGGCTAGGACACTGCACTTCACATCCAGCCCTACAGAGTCTGTGCCTGCATGCGCTGCAGAGGGCAAACCCAACACATGGACTATTTGTTTGATTTTAGGCAGAAAAATCAAAGCTTATAAACATTAGAGTAGCAGCCCCAAAAATCTGGTGGTAATATGTGTATATATAGACAAAAAAATTGGACTTGGACAAAAAAATTGTGAGGCGCGGAACTTAATGTATGTCTATGACTTATTATGTATATTATGGGTGAAAGCTTTCATGGGAAAGACATTTTGCTCCTCTAATGACCAAATCTGGTAATGCATGATTATGTTTACTTTTTCTTTTTTTGTGTACCCTATTCATTTCATCTAGGGGAATTTGTCACTCCTCCTAGTTCCTACGACCCTGCTTATAAGCACTTCTTAATAACATAAAGTACATAAAGGTAAACACATATATGGGTATCTAGTTACTCTAGGTGGCGAAAGAGAGCTAAGTTAGAAAAAACTATAAAAAAAATGGTAGAGCGCTCATCCGAGGACAGGGAGGAAATCAGTATTCCTGAGAGGGGGAGGGAGAGAAAGAATGAAAAAAAAACAATGGAAATGAGTCAATCTCATGAAAAACACATAGTTGGGAAAGCAAATTATTACAAACTATAGAAGATGCTGCCGAAACATGGAGAGTAATGTCTAACCAGTGGTGGCTGGTGACCTTCCAAGTTGGGGAGGCAGAAGACAGAGACCTGGTCCCTCCCCTTACATTGACTCCACCCCATAGTATAGACTGCTCCCCTTCACTCCAGGTTGACCCCTACATATCCAAACCAATAAAATACTATAAGTAACCCCCAGGCATCTAAAATTAACCCCATCACTCATGGGGCTCTATACAGACTCCCATGTGCCTCTAATTAACCCCTCAGTCCCATAGGGGTCAATACACACCCGTATGGGACAATAATAAACCCGATTTGTCCAACAGGCGTCTATATAGACCCCTATAAGACACTATTAACCCCTAGAATAACATTATAAGTGCCATAAGGGTCCTCCAGGACCCTCATGACACCAAGTTTAAACACTACACTATTAACATCCCTCTACCCTATTAACTCCCCTCTAGATTTTTAACCAATACACTACCTACCTAACGCCCTAATAAAATGCCTGTTACCCCACTAATTACAACAACAACAAAAAATCCTAAATTACTGGGGGGAAAAATACATTGTAGAAAAAAAAAAAAACCTACATTACACAAAATAAAAAACATAATATACTGAAAAAAAAATAGAATTACACCAAATAAAAAAGACATTACATCAAATCAAAAAGACTATATTACAGTTTAATAAAAAATTAAATACACTAAAAACCGTCTAATTACACCTAAAAAAAACCATTTCCTTAACCTACAATAGGGTAAATAAGCCCACTTACCTTGCCTAAAATGCAATGACGGTTTTCTGGCCTTTGTCCCTAGCATAAGGGCTCACCCTTCATTGGCGCAGCTCCAGCGTCTGGCACCCCTAGGAAAAAAGAAACATTAAAATTAATCACATATTATAATTGTCAAACTGTGAGACGTAGTCACACTTTGCCATGTTGTACATGACTTTGGCCTTTGGCGCTCATCGCCTCGAGGCGAGCAGTTGAGGTATTAAAACTTGCAGCTCTTAGGCAATGAGTGCCGAAGGCACTCATTCCCTGCGAGCGTCGCATAGTGAGGCGAGCAGTTGAAGTATTGAAAGATGCGGGACTTAGATGAAATTAGTGCCAAAGGCGCTCCTGCCAGCCTTGCAAAGTGAGGCGAGCCGTTGAGGCATTGAAAAATGCGGGACTTAGCCTCCAGGTAGGAAACGCGGGATTGCCTTAGGCTGTAAGATGTTGAGGAACGCAGGACTTAGACAAAAAGATTGTGAGGCGCGGAACTTATAAAAAAAAAATACGAGGTTGGAATAATACCAAGTTAACGGCCGAACCATGCAAAACGAAAAACACAAAAAATACAACAAAAAATACATAAAAAACTACACACACAGCACGGGGAACAGCCAGGACATCTGGTATTGAGGTTGCATGCAAATTTAAGCCGAATTTGGCGAGTTTCGGCACTCGGAAAACCGCAGAGCAAGAAAAAAAATGTCGGACGGAAAAAATGAAAACGAGGCTACACGACCGCGAACCACACAAAACACCGCCAGCCGCGTAACACACTATTAGAAAGGACGGAAAATGCTTGCGAGCCGCGTAACACATAGACAATTGCAGCCATTTTACAACACTAACTTGCAACTAATAACATTACAAATTTAAAATGCTGCTTTACACGACTAAACCAACGGTTTGGCCTCGCGCACGCAGCCTATTTACACTGCACACTCGGCACATTGCTGACACTTTCTCCTCAGAGCAGCAACAGTCCAAATGTACATTGCTGCAGGAAAATAAAAAGAGATTGTTAGCTCTTCAGGATATTGATTGCTGGATATATTAATTAGAAATATGTAAATTATATTAATTTATTAAGTAATTAATTAATTAGTTATTAGTAAAAATAAATATATATAAAAAAATGTATGCTAAATAGCATATTTTACACTGCCGTTACTTTATGAATACATTAATGCTTCGCACTTCCTAATACATTTGTTCATTCAGAATTAATTATTAACGTACATTAATTTAATAAGTATTAATTAATAATAAAGCTGTATACTTTACACAACACTAAAAAAAAATGTTTTACACTGCAGTTATATATATTGCGCCGAAGGTGCTCAGTGGAGCAAAACTACACAAGGAGAGACACTCACAATGAGCGTCAAAGGTGCTCAGAAGCGCAAAAGTACACGAGAGGAGAGTCTTGTAATGAGTGAGAAGGTGCTCATTGCGACCCACGCAATGAGCGCCAAAGGTCCTCAGAGTAGCAAAAGCTTTACATTGTGTCGCAAACAGCATTGCCATGGCTTCAAATTGTATTGCCCAGTCATTTTTGACGGGCAAGTCGCTAGTAAATAAATACAACATATAATCAATATCTTCCCTCCCTTCCCTATCTCTCTCCCTCCGTATCTCTCTCCCTATCTCTCCCCCATCCCTCTGCCTATCTCTCTCTCTCTCTCAAACCCTAACTCTCTCCCTCCCTATCCTTCTCCTCCCTCCCTATCTCTCTCCCTCCCTAACTCTCTCTCCCTCCCTATCTTTCTCCTCCCTTACTATCTCTCTCTCTATCTCCTCCTCCTCTCTCTATCTCCCCCTCCTCTCTCTATCTTCCCATCCTCTCTCTCTCTCTATCTCCCTCTCCTCTCTATCTCCCTCTCCTCTCTCTCTCTATCTCTCCCTCCTCTCTCTCTCTATCTCTCCCTCCTCTCTCTATCTCCCCCTCTTCTCTCTATCTCCCCCTCCTCTCTCTATCTATCTCCCCATCCTCTCTCTATCTATCTCCCCATCCTCTCTCTCTCTATCTCCCCTCCTCTCTCTATCTCTCCCTCCTCTCTCTATCGATCTATCTCCCCATCCTCTCTCTCTCTATCTCCCCCTCCTCTCTCTATCTCCCCTCCTCTCTCTATCTCCCCATCCTCTCTCTCTCTATCTCCCCCTCCTCTCTCTCTCTCTCTATCTCCCTCTCCTCTCTCTCTCTATCTTTCCCTCCTCTCTCTCTATATATCTCCCCTTCCTCTCTCTCTATATCTCCCCCTCCTCTCTCTCTCTATCTCTCCCTCCTCTCTCTCTCTATCTCCCCCTCTTCTCTCTATCTCCCCCTCCTCTCTCTATCTATCACCCCATCCTCTCTCTCTCTATCTCCCCTTCCTCTCTCTATCATCCCTCCTCTCTCTATCTCCCCATCCTCTCTCTCTCTATCTCCCCCTCCTCTCTCTATCTCCCCATCCTCTCTCTCTCTCTATCTCCCCCTCCTCTCTCTCTCTCTCTCTCTCTCTCTATCTCCCTCTCCTCTCTCTCTCTATCTTTCCCTCCTCTCTCTCTATATATCTCCCCTTCCTCTCTCTCTATATCTCCCCCTCCTCTCTCTCTCTATCTCTCCCTCCTCTCTCTCTCTATCTCCCCTCTTCTCTCTATCTCCCCTTCCTCTCTCTATCTATTTCCCCATCCTCTCTCTATCTATCTCCCCATCCTCTCTCTCTCTATCTCCCCTCCTCTCTCTATCTCCCCCTCCTCTCTCTATCGATCTATCTCCCCATCCTCTCTCTCTCTATCTCCCCCTCCTCTCTCTATCTCCCCTCCTCTCTCTATCTCCCCCTCCTCTCTCTCTCTCTCTCTCTCTCTCTCTCTATCTCCCTCTCCTCTGTCTCTCTATCTTTCCCTCCTCTCTCTCTATATATCTCCCCTTCCTCTCTCTCTCTATCTCCCCTCCTCTCTCTATCTCCCCTCCTCTCTCTATCTCCCCCTCCTCTCTCTCTCTCTCTCTATCTCCCTCTCCTCTGTCTCTCTATCTTTCCCTCCTCTCTCTCTATATATCTCCCCATCCTCTCTCTATCTA
Organism: Discoglossus pictus; assembly: GCA_027410445.1. Lineage (NCBI taxonomy): Eukaryota > Metazoa > Chordata > Amphibia > Anura > Alytidae > Discoglossus > Discoglossus pictus. The sequence goes on from CM050166.1 coordinate 13,178,523, forward strand.
TCTCCCCATTGTCTCTCTCTCTATCTCCCCTCCTCTCTCTATCTCCCCATCCTCTCTCTCTCTCTATCTCCCCCTCCTCTCTCTATCTCCCCCTCCTCTCTCTATCTCCCCATCCTCTCTCTCTATCTCCCCATCCTCTCTCTCTATCTCCCCCTCCTCTCTCTCTCTCTCTATCTCCCTCTCCTCTCTCTCTCTATCTTTCCCTCCTCTCTCTATATATATCTCCCCTTCCTCTCTCTCTATATCTCCCCCTCCTCTCTCTCTATATCTCCCCCTCCTCTCTCTATCTCCCCCTCCTGTCTCTCTCTATCTCCCCCTCCTTTCTCTCTCTATCTCCCACCTCCTCTCTCTATCTATCTCCCTCTCCTCTCGATCTTTCTATCCTCTCTCTCTATCTCCCCCTCCTCTCTCTATCTATCTCCCTCTCCTCTCGATCTTTCTATCCTCTCTCTCTATCTCCCCCTCCTCTCTCTCTCTATCTCCCTCTCTCCTTCCTCTCTCTCTCTATCTCTCCCTCCTCTCTCTCTCTCTATCTCCCCCTCCTCTCTCTCTCTATCTCCCTCTCTCCTTCCTCTCTCTCTCTATCTCCCCCTCCTCTCTCTCTCTATCTCCCTCTCTCCTTCCTCTCTCTCTCTATTTCTCCCTCCTCTCTCTCTCTATCTCTCCCTCCTCTCTCTCTATTCCCCCCTGGGGGGTTAGTGGTTACTGTCTATGACATTGGGGACTAGGGCTCTGTAAATCCTACATGTATGACTTTTGTGTTTTTACTCTGTGCTTTTATTAATAAATAATAATTGTAATTTATGTTTCCTTTAATCTCCCTGTTATTTATTTGAACATTTTTACTGTCTAAATTGAATTCTGTCCTTAAATGCAAAAAATATATTTATTAATGTGTAGAGTACAGACATGAAATAAAAAGCAGATATCTGTTATTAAACTGTAAGAATTAATCTATTGCTTTTTTTTTTTTACCAAACTTCACTTAAAATATATTAATTAGTCTTCTCAAGAAGTCTAAGTTTTTTAAATTAATTAAAAAGTAAAAACTCTTTTAAAACAGTCTAGGCTTTAATAGCACTGGATATAATTACATGTAAAAATAATAATATTAAATTGGTTTAAATGAGTTTAAAAATGTAGTCTTGGTAAGTGCTTTATGTGGTTATTTAATGGGATGAAAAGGAGATAAGAGGTTCTGAAATAGACATCATTGTATTTAGTCACAGTTATAAGTGTGGGGGTGACGGGGGCATTTAAAAAAAATTATAAAAAAAAATGATTTTGACAGTATTAATCTCCCCCCCCCCCCACCCCCAATTACAGGGCCCCGGTGCGTTTCGCCAGGTGCACCTGCGGTAGTTCCACCCCTGTAGAGCCACAAACATCTCCTTCATAAAGTCAAAATTACAATAATTCTTAAAAAAGGGACATTTTAATATAAAGCAAGTTGCCTTTAAAAGTATATACCCAATAAAATATGATGTTCCAATTTTTTACTAAATGTGCAATAGAAGCAACATTATGGAGAAGACAGTTTTCTGCTCACCTAGTTCAACCAGTGATTATTATTATTTTATTATTATTAGTCTTTATTTGTAAGGAATACTGCAATCTTATTGGCTTTATAATAACCATCAGAATAAATTAGAATGACCGCCCCATCTAACGCGCACATAATACTCCCAGATGTGATGTTAGCTTTGAGGGCAGATAACATGGCTTAGTAAATCAGGAGATGCAGCCAATCACAATGCACTGCATGGAATTCAATTTGCTAGTTAATCTCTTTCTTACAAATCTTCACTTATAAGACATTAAGCCCCCATTCAATTCGCCAAATTGTAATTACATGAGCCTGTAATGTAGCCTGTAAAAGTTAACTATATTGAATTGGCCTCTTCTAGCTGCCCTCAAACAATTTGTGAGGCTCAAAATCTCTGCAGTTGTCAAATTTATAACTCCGTCCTATCTCCTCCTTTGATGTTTCAAGCCCGTAAATCCATATATAATTACAACCATTCACGTAGCCCGCAATTGCCTTCAAACCCATAAATGGCAAATGTATGGAAAATTATACGACTACTAGATAGGACTCAGAAGTGGGTTAAACACCTGGTTGTAACGCTGCAAAAGAAAATAAACACACACTACTGTACTTAAATACTGGGAAAGCAATTAAAGGCATTAGAGTTAATTTCTGGATTGTGAGTCCGATCGCATATCAGACATCTAAACATTAATTGATTGTAGTTTAAACTCCATGTTTTACTGATATCAAGATGGCGGTCTAATTTACTATTGGTTCTGTCTAAATTGTAACTTACGGGCTTGCTTAATTGATCATGATCATGCTCTGAAATGCTACGTACGGGTTCATGGTTTACAGTTTTAGCCTTCAGTCCTGTAATTGTGGGTTTGAGTCAATTGGATACATCCGGAATTGTAACATATTTCGAACCCGCACACATGCAGCCTGTATGAAGATAATTACGGGCTTGGAATTGAATAGGCTCTTATTTGACCTTTTAAAGAAGTAAGGATATTTTAAGTTAATTAAAAAGAAAAGAAAATTATCTAATTATGTTTTTTGTGGTTTTCTGTGTTATGTTTTCTAAATATTTTAATTGACAATAAGCTACAAACACATTCTTAAATATGTAATTTACAAGATAATGTGGCACAAACATGGACTCAAATATTGTTGTTGTTTAGTCGTTCGGTCATGCCTGACTCACCGTGACACTATTGAGCACAGCCTACCATGCACATTTGTCAGCCACTTCCCCTCCTAGCCTACACCAAGCTCATGTTTATTGCTTCAACCACATCTATCCATCTCCACCTCTGCCCCCCCACCCCTTCTCTAACGATTTGGGCAGAATATATGGGCTTTAGCCTTGTGATCAAACCTTCCAGTGAACAGTTTGTCTTCATTCCCTGTAGTATTGATTGATTAGATCTTCTTGTAGTCCAAGGGGCTCTAAGCAGTTTCCACAATTATCTGGTACTCCGTCTTTATGGTCCAGGTCTCACATCAGTATGTTGCTACTGGGAATACCATAGTTCTAACTATGGGGACCTTTGTTAATAATTTAATATATTTGCCTTTTCATAGCTTCTCCAGACTTTCCATACCTTTCCTCTTTAGAAGCAAATGTTTAATTTCATGGCTACAGTGCCATATTGCAGTTTCTAGTGCAGACATCACAGCCACCAATTTCCTACTAGCCCATAGTCCAGTGGCCATGTGTAGTTTCTAGCTCAAGAAACAACACGCCATCACTGTGTGGCCCAATAATGGATCACTAATCATTTTGTGAGCAGTAGAAGCTGCAATATGGAAATTCATACCTTACTGTTCATCTGCACACAAATGCACACAATGGGAGATGGAACAAGGGAGAGAGACCAACATGGCAGCCCCCATTCATTTTAATGGGATATGGAAAGTTCAAATTTTTTATTATTAAAAATATTACCCAAGTGATTATTTGCATATCTAAATATAATTTTATTAAAACCTCTGTTTTTACTCACTGAAACCATCTATATAGCCCCCTGTAGCTTATACACACAGTGTCTCTTTAGTACTAGATGTACTAACCAATCACAGATTGATTGGCTAGTACATTTAGTGCCAATAGAAACACTGTGTGTATGAGCTGCTAGGGGCACTTAAGCACTTGTTAATAATATGATGTTTACATATAAAAATAAACACTTTATAAAAGGTAGTTTATTTACTATTTAAAACAGAAAAAAACTCAATATCCCTATAATATCTTCATAAATTACATATTCTACTAGTTGCAGTTTATGCACCAATTATATGTAGCAATATAGAAATATTGCATCAATTAAACAAAATTGATGATTTTTAAACTATTATTAACGCCACTTATTAACTCAATTACTTCTCTGATAAATAAAACCCAATGGTGCTTTGTGTTTATTTGAAAAATGACCCAATATCTCTTATTTAATTTACATTTTGTATACTATTTCAACACTATAAAAAATGCCTTTTCAAGATTATGCAGAATCATACACTATTTTCTAATACTATAAATTAAAACATAAAACTTTCTACATCGCATTGCGCAGCAGAATTATTTGTGTGCTTATTCAGCAAAACTTGGATTATTTGCCTTTTTATTGAGAATTAGAAAACTTTGCCAAAATACTTAAATGGCTAAAAATGACACCCTAATTCATCCTAACAAAATACATTTGAAAATAAATCCATGAGATCATGAGTTTTTCATTAGCATTTCATTCATTATCTTTATGTCTTTACATACAAAACAAGTAATAAGCGGAGTAAATGAACTGAAAAACATATTTATCAGCAAGAATCTAAATCTGTAAGTGTTTCACTTTTAGATGCTTTAAGTGTTGTCTGATTATGGCATAAGCATCTTCCCTCCTGAAACGCTTCTTACTAATCATCGGAAATCAGCACTTTTTAACAGGCACAAGATATATGTAACTTTGTTTGTTTCCAGTGCAGAATTTCTGTTGCTATTTATATATGTATGTGATGGCAGCTTTGATGGAGGAGAATCTTGAAGTGAAGGGCTGTGGCGTTATGGGTTGGCATTACAACAGTGACAGTTGAAAAGTTTATTTTAGCTTTCTGCATGAGAACCTTATCCTAACGTTCTAGATACCTTATTCTTCTTCTCTACTACAAATCACTATTCAGTTGCTCCGAATTTACCCTTCCGTCAAGCCCGTAAATGGCTAACCGCAAACTCCAAGGAGATCTCGCAAAGGTCTTACTTACAAATCATAGCACTAATTAAGCAAAAAAAAAAGCAATCTTGTACTTTTATTAGAAGTGAAAGTGATGTCTGGTCTTCACATTAACACTGTAAATGATGGGGAACACAATGAGTGACATGAGGATTAAAAGCACAACAATCTCAAGCTTGCAGATTGGCAAAAATAAATACTTTATTTCATGTTCAATTTCCATCATAAAGCCATAGAGCTCCAACCTCCATATTTAATTGAAGTCCTACGGGCTTGAATAACGAGTTACGGGCTTGGAGGTCATTCAAGCCCGTAGGACTTTGGACGGAAATTAAACATGAACAAAAGTATTATATTCTAGCGATGTGCAAGCTTGAGAATGTTGTGCTTTTAATCCTCATGTCACCATTGTGTTCCCCATCATTTACAGTGCTGGATTGAATTTAGACTTGCATTTACAGTGGTCCGAGTTTGCGGGCTTGAACCATGAGTTACAGCCTTGTGGCCGCGATCATGTTCAAGCACTCAAATGTTTACTGACGATATCATGGCTGAGATTATCGGGAAGGGGGACTAACTTGCACGCCCGGCCAATTGAATAGGTAAGTAAAAGTAGACCTACTGGAGCAAGTAGCCCAAAAGTAGCAAATCGTAAAGTTAATTGCAAGTAACAGCCCCGAATTGAATGAGGCCCATAGTGAGGAAATATGATGCATTAAAAACATTTCCTACTCAGTGCTTGGGACATTGTCACTTACAAACTGCCATCTTGCCCAGATCGTCCCGCCTCCTTCCAGGGAATCCCCAGCACCAATACAGAGAAACCCCCAGAGGAGACCTAACCGGTGGGATCCATCATTGGCCGGTCCAGGCACTTGACAAAGTATAAAAAATGTATATTAAGATTCAGAGTTAGAGAGCATTTAAACAACTTTTTTAATGATAAAATCAATACATACTTGGCTAGATATTTTAGGAAGTAACACTAGAAGTGGGGTATTTTTTTTTAAAGTCCACTGTATTGAAAGAACGTTAAAGGACACCTAAAGACAGTATAACCAATATGCTATTGTATAATGTTTACGTTTATTAATATATTATTAAAACAAATGTATTACAATAGTTACCCATGATTTTGGAATTCCATTTTCCACTATGGACACTGCTAATTTCGATATCAGCAGTCCTATCTATATAGGAAGACCTCCATCTCGCTAAGGGAGCGGTTGCATATTTGCAGCACCCTCCAGAATTATTGTCACTCTTAATAAAGATCAGTGGCAGCGGCCCACTTTCCAATTTGGTGGGGTGGAAGACAGAGACTTGGCCCCTGGCTCCTGGCCCCAGTGACACAGACTCCCCCCATAAAAGTGATCCCATAGAGAGAGACAGGGATAGAGAGGAGGGGATAGTGAGGGAGGAGTATAGAGATAGAATGATAGAGATAGAAAGAGAAGAAGGGATAGCGAGAGAGGGAGATAGAAAGTTAGAGAGATAGTTTCTTTGCCTTTTATTCTCTCCCTCACTCTCCCTCTCTATCCATCTCTCCTTCTACCTCTACCCCCGTCCCTCTCTACCACCCCCCTCTATCCCCATACCTCTCTATCCTTCCCTCTCTCTTTCTAGTCCACTGAGACTGGGTCTGGTATTTTACGTCTGAGCCAAAAATGATACAAGCAGATATTATGGTAGCAGCAAATATACAGAGCGGAAAAAAATGCATAAATAAAAAAAATGTTAAATGAACAAATAGATAATAAACAGCACGTGGGAGGAACATCTTGCACCTACAGAAGAACAGGGTGATAATTCCCCAACAACAGACCAGAACAAGAAAGTTGCACCCCAAGTTGGTTCTGCATGACTCAGTACTGTTTTGTTTCTCCCTCCATTTTGAACATAATTTAAATAGCATGTGGGAGAAGCATCTCAAACCTCCTACATGCTATTTAGACTTTCATTAAAAAAATACATTTGAATAAATGTGTTTTTTCAAAAAATGTATTCAATTTATAGGCAGCCTATACATAATTAATATTAAGTTACAAAAATCATATTTGAGTGGTAATCAAGCATATATTTCTAATTCTGCTCCTTCACACACATATAAATATACGCACATTATATATACAGTGGGGGGGGGGGGGGGAGTATTTGATCCCCTGCTGATTTTGAACGTTTGTCCACTGACAAAGAAATGATCATTCTATAATTTTAATGGTCAGTGTATTTTAACAGTGAGAGACAAAATAACAAAAAAAAGAAAAAAGAAGAAAAACGCATGTCAAAAAAGTTATAAATTGATTTGCAGGTCAGTGAGGGAAATAAGTATCAATCAGCAAGATTTCTGGTTCCCAGGTGTCGTTTATACAGGTAACGAGCTGAGATTAGGAGCACTCTCTTAAAGGGAGTGCTCCTAATCTCAGCTAGTTTCCTGTATAAAAGACACCTGTCCACAGAAGCAATCAATCAGATTTCAAACTCTCCACCATGACTAAGACCAAAGAGCTGTCCAAGGATGTCAGGGAGAGGATTGTAGACCCACACAAAGCTGGAATGGGCTATAAGACCATCACCAAGCAGCTTGGTGAGAAGGTGACAACAGTTGGTACGATTATTCGCAAATGGAAGAAACACAAAATAACTGCCGGTCTCCCTCGGTCTGATGCTCCATGCAAGATCTCAACTCATGGAGTTTCAGTGACCATGAGAACGGTGAGGAATCAGCCCAGAACTACACGGACGATCTTGTTAATGATATCAAGGCAGCTGGGACCATAGTCACCAAGAAAACAATTGGTAACACACTACGCCGTGAGGGACTGAAATCCTGCAGCGCCCGCAAGATCCCCCTGCTCAAGAAAGCACATGTACAGGCCGTCTGAAGTTTGCCAATAAATATTGGAATGATTCAGAGGAGAACTGGGTAAAAGTGTTGAGGTGGAAACATTAAAAGACAGATTAAAATATAATAAAAACCTAACCTTTAAGAGATTTCAAACTATTCAGTGAAAAAAAATCAGAGTGACATATATTCCCATTCATATTTTACCTTTTTTAAGCACAAATTAGTCTTTATGAATTCTTACGTAGTCATCCCATGATTGCCTATTTAACTAAGGTATAAATATTAAATAAGTGCCACATTGTCCAAACACCCTTAATCATTCATCAACATGGCGAAAATCAGAGAATTTAAAAATTAGATGAGACAAAGTGTGTTGACCTTCATAAATTAGGCAATGACAATAAAAACTAGCTTCACACTTACACACTTAAAAATATCAGTCTCCACTATTTAGGCAATAATTAAGAAGTTTCAAACAACTAGAGATATGATAAACCAGGGAGGAAGAAGATGCAAGGGAATGTTTCCTCCAAGCACAATGTGAAGGAGAGTTCAAAAGGGAAAAACTTTCTCCACAATTCCACCTTGAGGCCTCCAAGTCTAAAAATTACAGACGCCACCTAAATGCCAACAGTCAGAAAAAAGCTCCATACTCTCTTGAGATGTCTAAAAAAAAAAAGGAATAGAGACTTACAGGAATTAATTTTGTGTTTATTATATAACTTTCTGAGATCTAGACCTATTGGTTGTTGTTTTATCTGTCGTTGGAGGGGTGGCAGAAGAGGAAAAATTGAGAAATTAATTTGGTGATGGAAAAACAATCGACACTAGTGTTGTTTTGCAGTTAGATTTCCTTCCCCACATCTCTAAAGCTAACTGAGTCACAAAGTAATATATGCAGCATAGACAATGCTAAATATCTATGGTATGATTTATGGTAGTAAAACTAATCGAGGATAATATATATATACTACCTTCACCAAATAATTGGCAAACACATAAAGAAATCCAAAAGAGGTTGGAAAACATAAATGTTAATAAAGCCCCAGGTCCTCATTGAATACATTCAAGGGTACAGAGGGAACAGGCCTCTGTAATAGCCAAGCCATCATCAATAATTTGTTCAAGCTTCACTCAACACAGGGCCTCTACCAGAAGACTGGAGAAAAGCAGAGTTGATACATAAGAGGTTATAAGGGAGTAAGAACAAATCCAGGAAATTATAGCCCTCTAAGCCTCACTTCTGTAGTGTGAAAGCTTATAGTAGGGTAAATATGGGATACTATACAATAATACATCTATGTGAACAGGATAATAAGTAGGAGTCAACATGCATTTATGAGGGACAGGTCATGTCAAACAAATCTAATTAATTTCTATGAGGACATTGGTAGGAACTTGGATCAAGGAAACTCAGTGGATGTAGTATTTTTAGATTTTGCAAAGGCTTTTGATAAAGTACCACATGGAAGACTATTGTGCAAACTAAGGGATAAATAAATTGCAGTAAGTATCTGCTCATGGATCGAGAGCTGGCTAAAAGACAGGAAGCAAATGGTAGTTGTAAATGGAACATACTCCGATTGGACTAATGTGGTAAGTGGGGTTCCTCAAGGTTCAGTATTAGTACCTCTCCTTTTTAACTTATTTAGTAATGACTTAGAAGTTGGACTAGAAAGTATTGACTCTATTTTTGCTGATGACACTAGTTGTGCAAGGTAATTAAATCAGTTGACGATGTACTTTTCCTCCAAAGGGATTTACATAAAATTAGAGGAATGGGCAATTAAATAGCAGATGGGATTGAATACAAATAAATGTAAATGTATGCAACTCGGAAGGAAAAATAGCCATACAATCTATAATCTTAATGGAGCAAATCTAGGGGTATCAGATATTGAAAGGGATTTGGGAGTACTTGTGGACAACCACCTACGTAACAGTGCTCAAAGCCAAGCAGTATCTGCAAAGGCAAGTAAAATATTAGCATGTATTAAGAAGGGAAAACAACAAAGTCAGAGGTGCTCATCAGAGAACGAACCAACCCTAATAGGTTAGTTCTATAGCCATGATAAGCTACTCTGAGAGCAACCTCTTTTAGGAGGGTATACAAGCCAGGGAAGCAAATATAATTCTGCCACTATACAAATCTCTAGTACGCCCTCATTTGGAATATGGAGTACAATTTTGGACATCGCTTCATAAAAAGGACATTTTAGAGCTAGAAAAAGTACAGAGAAGGGCAACAAAACTAATAATGGGAATGGAGGGGCTAATTAATGAAAAAGACTAACCAAATTAAACTTATTTTCTCTCAAAATAAGGCATCTAAGAGGGGTTATGATTACCTTATATAAATATATCCAGGGTCAGTATAAAGATTTGTCAATGGAACTTTTTGTGCCAAGAGGTTTTCAACTGACAGGAGGACATCCTTTGAGATTAGAAGTGAAAATATTTCACCTTGAAGAAAGGAAAGGGTTCTTCACAGTAAGGGTGATTAATCTGTGTGATTCTCTACCAAAGGTGGTGGTGACAGCGGATTCAATAGATAACTTTAAAAAGGGACTGGATATATTTTTTTTGATAAAAAAGGGCATTCAGGGCTATCCGGGATAATTAGAGAGAGATTATTGATCCAGGGATGAATCTGATCGCAAGTATCTGGGGTCAGGAAGGAATTTTAGTTTTTTCCCCTTTTGAGACAATTGGTAATGTGTCAATGTTTTTTTTTTTTTTTTTCTGTTTGCTTCCTCTGGATTTAATTAATTAACAAGCAATCTACATATTGCAGATCAGAGGAGATCTAAAAAAATGAACTTAATGCACGAAAAAAGTTTTTTCAAGCTTAATTACTATGAAACTATTAAGGCAAGTTTTAATGCTCTTGATTAAGAAACCAACAAAAATGTCACCTTATAAAAGTTCAATACAAATAGCCTACTACTTATCTACAGGTTACACACAATTTCCAAATAATTCCTAGATGCAGCAAATTATCAAGTTCTTGCGAGGTGAAACCTTTCTACATTGTGCCGAGGAGATGTCAAAATGTACGCCTGAGATTTTCTCTTGTGCTAAGGGTATTTGCTTGGCATTTCAGGGCTACAGAGGAGGTTAAATTCATGATATTTCTCTTTTCAAATATCAAGTGGAATATCAGGTGAGCTAAAACTTTCCAAACTATAACATAGCATTGAGCATATTTTTCTACCAAATATGTGCAGCAAATAGGCAGCCGCAGTAATTGTTGTGCTTTAGTTATTACCAGTAGTAATATAGCTGGACCATAAAGAAGCTGAGCACAGTAGAATTGACACCTTTGACTTGTGGAGTCCATTGGACTGCAAGAAGATCCTGTTAATCAATACTAAAGGAAATTTGGCCAAACTACTCACTGGAAGGTTTGATCATGAGGAAGAAGCGCAACTATTTTAGCCTTATTATGGGAAGACAGGATTCCCTAGAGAAGATTTTGAGCCTGGGAATGAGTAGAAAACAATTTCTGTGGACAAGATATGTTTTAATGGCTAACTGAATACAAATAGATTGCAAGCTTTCAAGGTCGAGGCTCCTTCACCAAAGTAAGATCTTAAAATAAATCTGGAATCCTGAAGTACATATAGACACGCTTTTCATCTCCTTATACAATGAATATACAATATATGTATGTATGTTTTGTACACAGGTATTTTCGATCATTGAAAAAGCCACAGGATAAAAGTGGAGAAACGTGTCTGATCATTATTTTTACTATCTATTTATTTATTTTTTACATTAGTTACTGTATAATTTGCAATTTGTATTTTTATTTTTCGCTATTGAACATATTTTATTATATATATATATTTTTAAAAACATTGAATAAATGGAATATTTATAACATTGACCATGTTTGATATAGTATTTTGATTAAATATACCTATAATTCCAAAGGGGATATATTGAACCCAAGCAAAATATTTATATTCGGGTACCACTATGTATTGATAATGTTGTAATATTCCCCATGCCCTGAAAAGAACACATATATAGTACCCTTCCTACACTACTGCCTAATACCCACACTCTATTGTAAGAATATGAGATACGATGTTCATGGAGGAAAGAAGAACCTACCTTCAAGCCAATACGTTTTGGGTAGTCTATAACATACCTCATAGACTAAGGTTAGAAAAAGTGAAAGCTGTACCTACTGATCTCTGTGAGCAAGGGTTTAGGATTACAATATCTTGGTTATTTGCACTATCTTTCATCACCCCTCTTGTCTTAATTGATTTATTGGGTGTTAAAAGTATTCTAAGTGGTACAGACAGTCTCTGTAAGAAGCAAATGGTCTAACTATCTTGATAAGACATTTCACAGAGAAGAGGTTGATCCAAATCTTAAGGCTCCAAATTTCTGCATGAATTTGTATTCCCAGATCTTCCTCTTTCTCTGAAGTTCCTCGTCAGTATTGTGACCCTCAGATCAATGAAGTGGTGACCATTTTGGAAGAAATGTCCACCCACATATATGGTATTTTATTTACATTACACCTGTGCAAATGTATTTGTTGCCTTAAAGTTTATTTTATTGCACCTACATAGAATATTCCAGGACATTTGACATGCACAATGAGGTATAGAACAATGGATAATATGTATGAAAAGTTACCAATGAGCCTACAATGTTGGAGAGACCCTATGATATTGGTCAGACTCAATAACCCAATGATAATGGTAAGACCTTATGACCCTATTATATTGGTCAGAGTATGGACTGGCACTTTATCTATAGAAGATATCCAAGTACATTACCATTACTAGTAGGTTTCTTAAGTGAAGTTCTACTACTAGTTTCAAGTTAGAACAGGATCTGGAAATACTTAAATTTTCCTAATGTTTAATCATATCTTGTAATGTAGCTCGCAAGACTTATGGCTATTAAATTAGCCCCTTAAACCCGCCCACAGAAGGCTTGCGGGGTAGGAGCGAGAAAACCCAATGGGACGCGAGAATTCGACTTGCAAGCTCGCAAAATCCTTTGATTTGTCAAGTCCGTATCCACTACTTTCCGATTGCGCTATTAATTCAACCTCAATGAGCTGAAAATACATGAAACTGAAAATACATGAAAAAACAACAAATATGCCTCAAATTAACACACACACACACCATAGTGGGAAAGGCAGGTTGCAAGTTAATTTGAGGCATATTTGCTGTTTTTTCCCTATTGAAAATCACCTAAGAGAGAAAAAAAATGGCTGCCGACAAAACGCAAACCGACGAAAACGAGGCACAAGGATGTAAAACTACCCCGAAGGACTTAAAAGTAGCCCGCAGGACGTAAAACATAACCCTAAGCAGTAACACTTAACAAAAGCCTGTAACACTTATTCCAAGCCACTAACACTTAACCCAAGTCAGTAACACAACCCAAGATAGTAACACTCAAGCGCGAGCCAAGCGATGAGCGCTGAAGGTGCTCAGAGGGCCCATAGCCTCGCATTCTGTGGCAAACAGCATTGCTAGCCTTACAGTTTTACTCCCGTCATTTTTTATGGGCAATTTCCTAGTAAAATATCATATTTACGGCTCTATCAATATTGTATTATATATGGAATGTGGGTCTGATCATAACTTGTAACTGAACACCGAAAGACTTTGAAATCGCACCTCCATTTTTCAGTGACGTAATTCTGACGATCTCTGTTTCCATTGGCTTCATCTAAACTCGTAACTACGAGCTTGATTAATTGATTCCATTCAGTACCACACATCCAACATGCGAAAAATGGTTTTCTGGGTTTTCCGCAGCATGTTCTAATTTAGTAGCACCATAAATCCTCAACTTTTCAAGCTTGCAGCCGTTGCGGGTCTAACGTCGCACATGCAAGCTTCAAATTTAATGTGGCTATAAGAATATAAGAATCTAGATCCATATCAAGTAAATCCTCCGTAAATTTTCTCATCAAGATCTTTGGGCCATTTGCTTCCTACAGAGACTGTCTATACAACTTCCTTTTTGCATCTTGTGCACCTTCCTTTTTCACTGATATGATAATGTAAAACATATCTACAGTGTGATCACTTTCAGTCTAGTCTGGAAGCGGCTATGACCTAGAGAGCTTACAATCTAATCCTATTCGCTTAGTCATTTAAATGTATCATCCCCAGTGAAATCGTTTTCTCCTGTTCTAAGGGTAACTCTATCCTACATTTAAATATGATGATTAATTGAAGGATTGATGGCTAGCTAAATCCCGTCTACCTCTTTTGGACTTTATTAATTGCCCTGAGCTGAACATATCATACTCAGACAGTTGTCTCTATGACCAATCAAATAAACCCACTCAATATTTCATTAAAACTGAGCAATATTACAGGATTAAATTTAGGCACACATGGGGAACATGGGAGTGGGTTCATGAAGTAGAAATTACAATTTCATATAAATGAGTGGAAATAATTGATTAGATCTGATACATCTGTTTTCCTATAAATAAAATACACTGTTTAAAAAAAAAAACTATACTTAAAATAGGCACCAAATTGAATTTATGTTTATTATTTACTTTTTAAATGTAGTTATGTTGTTATGAAATCTACCATTTTACTTTCTACTGATCTCTTTCCTGGAGTAGTAACAAAGTTTGAATACACAGAATGATTCTATCTGCACTGCAGGCACTTTCTGTTGGTTTAATGGGTAGCTTCTTAAGAAAATAATTTATAGAATCAGTTGAGAAATAAAGGGATCTCTGCAGTAAATAAGAATTGTATAAAAAAGTTTAAACTGTAATAATTATACTTATTTATTTATTTATTTTTCTAATTTTGCCCATTAACAAGCTTAGTTAATATTTAGAAAAAAAGAGCACTATTCTCCTTTATCAATTGCCTTCTATATAGAAAATGTAATTCCAGACAATAGAGTAACAGTAATCATAAATACTAATATATGTGTAAAAATGGCTTAGTTATACACAATAATTTTATTTTGTAAATACTTCCAAACATTAAAACTATAACGTTTATTATTACACATTAAGAGGACCTCCCTTGAAGAATCCATCTTGAATGGGGAAACGCACATCGGTTCAGACAGATAGAGATTTCCCCCGACTCCAGCGACATAGGGCCCCATTCAATTGTCCAAATTGAAATTACTTGACCTTGAAAAGCAGCTTGTAAAGGTTATGAATATTCAATTGGCTACCTTTAGCTACTCGCATTCCAATTGCAAGTTACCTGACAAAAATCACTGCGGGCCAGCCAGAGATGTAACTCAGCCCTATCTTCTTCATTGTTTTTTCAAACCCGCAAAAGCGAATAGTGCTAAAGACACAAAATCAGTATTCTATTAGGCCCATAGCTCTAGCTTGCAAAATAAGTCTGATATCAAGGGCTTTTTCAAACAACTATCATAATTTTTATTTTAAAATACACTAATGTACTTTAAAAGCATGGGAAAGCATATACATATATTAGAATGAATTGCACAACAGTCTCAAACCCACAAATATGCAATTACATTTTTTTTTTGTGTGAAAGGGGTCCTGAGACTTAATGGTTAATACATATAATGGAACCAGCATGGGCTAAAATAGGTGTTTTAATTATTTATATTGATTTCTACATTGCTAGATTGCGAGTCTGATCGCTAAGTTTACTTCACAACACTAATTTATTTGTAGTCTCTGAGTGATGTTTAAGCATAAACGCCATGTTTTACTGATGTCATGATGACAGTCTCATTTACTGTTGGCTGTGTCTAAGAAGTAAATTATGGAGTTGCTTAAATATTGTCCCTGAAATCCTACTTACGAGTTCATGGCTGGTGTGAAGGCTGTGAGCCTGTAATTACGGGTTAGAGACAATTGAATACAACTAAATGTTTAGAAAAAATGTGACCTGCAGCCAAAAGTTAACTTTTAGGCAATTATGAGCTTGCAATTGAATAGGGCCCATAGTGTCTTGTCTCATTGTGGACAAATTGCTTAAAGATACGAAAGTAGAGAACATCATGTAACTCTAAGATTGTTGGTCTCCTGATTGAAAAAGCTATATAAAAGATCCAGAACTAGTTAGGGATCAGTGGAACAGGTGCACATGGCAAACCTGTGAGGGTGATTTAACTCTAGTAGAGTTAACAGATTACTAATACTAAGTGTCTTTTATTATTAAAATTGCAATTTAGGTAATATATTTTCAGAATCCCTGAAATCAATGTTGATTATGATACACTGTTAAACTGTTACAAAATTATATTCAGTGGGACTCTTAAAGAATATAATTTATTTCTGGATGAGATGCATCCCTAGGAACCAATAGAAGACGTGAACGTCATGATACTATATATGTAAGTAAAATAAGTAAGAATAAGCACCCCCATTTACGAGAAAGCATTTTTCGAATAAATAAGCAAAATTTGCCAATAGGGCTTGCCCTTTAAGGCATTAGAACATCTGTTGTAGTACATGTGGGTTTCCTGATATGTATTAACCTAGTGAGTAGGGGACTGTAACGGAGCTGGAACACGCAGTCCAATATCTCCGCTGGTATACGGTAAAATATCCAAGAAGCACTACAGTCTCACCATTCCCGACCTCCCATATTGGACGACACACAATTTGGGAGTCAAATGAATACTGACTTTATTTTGTTATGTGCAGAAATATTTATACACATCTCTTCCCACAGGCAATCCACATCCCCCATAGTTGGCCACACAATACACATAGAGAGAACAATAGGGGGGTCACACCTCCCTGGCAACTTGATATAATCAGACATTGATTAAATTAGCCTTCTTTGTTCTTATCTGAGAATGAAAACACTTTATACAATCGACTCCCTTATCTCTGAAGTCTCTGTAATAGGATTATCTATTAGCCTAGGTCTGCAATAGTCTGGCTAATATTCTGCAGAGCATAAACCAACATACATATAATTTAACAGTAGGATCATATTTTAACCAAGAATTAAATAACCATAAAACAGGGTAGTGATGGGTTCCGTTACAGGGACTATTAAGCATTACATTCTAATGTGCTTCTTTGTACTGTCCTGTCTCTTTATCTACTTTTTTTTTTTATGCCGTAATTTGCGAGTAATGTTTGTTCGAGGACTTTACAAGTAGCTCACTCGCAATCATCAAAAAAAGGGTCTTTGCATAGCTAAGTAAAGGTACTGACCACTTTTTAGTGGTGTAACTATGCGAATAAGGAAATTGAATAGGGCCAATAGTTTCTAACCCTATTGGAACTTAAAAGTGAATTAGACAAGGTACCTTGTGAATTATTCAGTAATTTGGAAGGAAACTACGCTCTGCAGCATTTCACAATTTACAGTTTACAAATACTAAAGAACAGCTGGAGAATGATAATTATGGTGCTTAGTTTTTATATGAACATGCTCAGTTTTATTTATTACATTTATTACAAAAACATACCTGGGTCAAGCCGAGCAGCATTACTAAGCTAACTGCATTTAATCACAGTTAAATAGCAATAATTAAAACATATATATCCAACCAAATGAATGTTAATCAAGGTTAATTGAGCAAAAATTTCTTTGTAGCAGAAATATTTAAGATTTAATAGGAGTGCTATATCAAACTGCATTTTTGTTCTCTTTATTAAGTTTGTTGGCATAATAAATAAAAGGGTGTGAATTTGGAAAGAAAACACATGAAAACAACATTTACTATTTAAACCTTGTTAAAAAAACAATAAATTAATTCTTGCACTCTTATGTATTCTTCCTAAGTGTTTGAGTTTGTGTCAATATAACTAAATTCTGTCATTTTTTCCCCATGATTCCGGGGTGTTAAACACTTGGGGCCCCATTAAGTTTCAAGCCCGTAATTGCCTGTAAATCAAAATTATGGCTGTGGGTTAATTTTTTCCGAAACATTTAAATGCATTTAGTTGTCTCTCGCAATTGCCCTCTCACAGCCTCCCCCGGAAACCATGCACTCGCAAGTAGAACTTCAGGGGGGGGGGGGGGGGGGTGTTCATATGTTGTGACAATATTTCAGCAAGCCCGTAAGTAACTTTTTAGACACAGACAATAGTAAATGAGACCATTATCATGATGTCAGTAAAACATGGGGGTTAGCTTTACCTGCAATTGTAGGCTAAGCATTAATACGCGCAAATAAGAAATGTTCTCCGATCGGTTTACACTTTCTAATGCTGAAATGCATTAAAGCATCTGTTTAAGTCCATGTGGGTGGCATGATGTGTATTAACCTGTTTAAGTCCTGGGATTGATGTAACATGGAAATAAAAGTTAAAAATAATTATTTGCAAGCTTGAGACTGTTGTGCAATTAATTCTAATGACTTTCATTGCTTTCTCGGTATTTTAAAGTACAGTAGAGTGTGTTTAATCGCTACTACAGTTGTGTCTAACTGATGTGTGAGTCCTATCTACTACTTGTAATATTTTTTGATACATTTTCGAGTTGTGTGTGAGATTTGATTTCCAAGCTACTTGAACTTTTGTAATCAAATAACGATTTTGCGTCTTCAGCACTGTTAACTTTTGCGAGCTTGAGAAATCAATGGAGGAGATAGGGCTGTGTTGCGTCTTTGGCTTGCACGCAGTGATTGTGGGCGGGTAACTTGCAATTGGAATGAGAGTAGCTAAATGTAGCCAATTGAATATCTGTGACTTTTACTAGCTGCTGTAATAATTGTGAAATTGCCAATTGAATGGGGTCCTTGAGGTGCTAGAAAACCTCTATGACTGTTGCAGTGGTGGAGGTAGTTAATGGTGGGCCCTGGTGCAAAATATTTTTTTGGGTGGCGGGCTTACACACTTCCATATTTCCTAGAGCGAT
This sequence comes from Discoglossus pictus, assembly GCA_027410445.1. Lineage (NCBI taxonomy): Eukaryota > Metazoa > Chordata > Amphibia > Anura > Alytidae > Discoglossus > Discoglossus pictus. The sequence goes on from CM050166.1 coordinate 13,196,958, forward strand.
CAATAGGAAAGCCCAAAATTTATGTAGTTGGTCCGAACACTCATATGGTCATCAGATTAACTCCCTATAAAATGGCCCCGTCAATGTATGGAGTTTTTCTTGAATTTACTTCTTCTTGAACTGTGACTAATAGTCACTTAACTGAGCATTATAGTTGTTTTTTTTTTTCCTCCAGCAAATTAAATACAGATTGATCAGTGATAAATGGATACTGTATTATGTATAAATAAAAGAGACAAGGAGGCTCTTAACTGTCTGGCATTGCTGATCGCTGGTTTTACTGGGACACTTCACTCCATATAATGAATACTGAAATTATTGGGTTTGTTTGATGAGTTGACCACATTGTAGGCTGTCAAGCTCCAGTTTGTTTACTGGAAGTGACCAATTGTGTTGTCAGTGACATCGCTCCCAGCTGACAAGCTGTCAGGTTTCAGCAATAAACTCTCCCCCGCAACATATTGCATTGTGAGCTTCATATACCGAGCTGACGGAAACTGACAAATCTGTACTTTTTATTTTCTCAATAAACTATTTATTATTTCAGCTTTTAACAAACCATTTTTTATACTATTCATTAGAGGATCATTGTTTTTTCCCCCTCATATTATAGCCAAGATATGCCAATGTTTGCCCCCTCCACTGCTGCACAATTACCCAGGCTATTGTCCTATCTTGTCTAGATTACTGCAACATCTACCTCTCTAGTCTTGCTGCTTCTCTCTCCGCCACTACAATCAATACTTAAAGGAACTCACTGTAAGTGCTGTTTATGGTGTGAAAGAGCAAAAGATTGTATGTTAAAATTATCTATTTTTTTATTACACTAATAACAGATAAAAATGTAGAGTTTAAATCTCTGTTTATTTGTTTATATTCTGCCCACTGGATGTTGCATGAGTAATTGTTAGATTGCTGAGTGCATCTTGCATTGTGTGAGGCACTATGGGGAAGGCTATGATGGATAGCACACCTATGTCCTAGAATGACCAGTTAACCCACAGCTTTCCTGTTTAGCAAAGTCCGGTATTCCATTCCAACACAGATAGATGTGGTAACGGTTAAATTTGTGTTTGCTGGGATCACTGCAAGGAGCTGCATGGAGCACCAGAGCACTAATACCCCTTCATTACTTAAATTCCAGAGAGGCAAGAGAGCAGAAACCTGCATTTTCTGTCCTCAGGGAAAAAATAGAACTAGAAATATAACCAGTCTGACAAAAATTACTATTACACCCCTGCAACCTGATTGGTTGGAGTAATGAAGCAGACATGAAGCAGTCTGTGGGCAGTTTTTCACACATATAAACCCAGATTTTATTTTATTAGTTTTTTTAGTGAAAATGCATGTATTTCAGCCATTCAAAAAGTTTTTCAACATGCTTTTATCTTATCTATTCATTTATTATTTATATTGATGCAATCCAAATTGTGCTGAATTAAGTGGACCTTTCAACCTCTCACTCTTCAAGAACAGCCTATAAGTCTCTCTCTCTTCTATTCCAAGTTATTCACTTCTCAGATCCTCCTTATATCTCTATTCTCGTCTCTTACTATATCCAAGCTTGTCTTCTTTTCTCTGTTCCTGATGTATCCTTATTGACCTATACAGCCACATCAAGGTTAAAACATTTCTTGCTAGTAGCCCCACATCTCTGGAACACATTGCTGCACAATATCAGAGAAATACCTCAAGTTGCCCCCTAGGCCTTTGAGGACCAAGATTAGAAGGTGCCATTTTGGGAATAGCTAGTCTCATTGGTACTACAACCACCTTCCCCATGCCCTAATACTATTATTGTACTGTAATTATCTTTTAATAATTTTGTGGATGAGGGGTCTCAAGTGCCTGAGTCTTCTTTTACTTGAAAGCAGACAGGAGTGGGTGAAGTCTACATAATCGCTGTTCAGATCTGGATACCTGGACATAGCCTTGCCTCTCTAGCTGGAGCAGTGTGGATGAAGAGGGGACATTCTGCTATCACTGGGACAGTAAATAAGGGATGAGGAATACCCCATCTATGATGCTGTCTCCTACACGCAACAATGGACAAGCTACACTGGAGACACAAAACAAAGATGATAAACAAACAGTACCTTTATTTTGTACAAACTCTTTTATATATATGGATTTTCAGAACAGGAAAAAAGCTGAGTCATTTTCAGCACTTCTTCAGATTGGGTAATTAAGTTTCTTTCAATTCCCCTAAAATACCTTTTAAATATATAGTTTTGCATTATTAATATTAATCAGTCTCTTATTCATTTCTGTATATATCAACATCTCTACTTATTTCATATCACTCAGGTTCTTACATGTTACCCTTCTCAATCTTTATTTACTGAAGATTTAACAAAAGAATACAATTATTTTATTTATTCTTACTTGAGCAATACTTTGTTCTCCTTAAATCTCACACTTTTCACCAGGTTGTAAGTTGAGTCTTAGTCACTGTTAATCTATCTTCTTATATATTGGTAAATTCTTAAATCACATCATTAAGACATACTCATAATCACCTAAATTCAGAGGTATTCATATTAATCTCAGATCAGAGGTACTCATGCTGACCCCACTTACTCTTAGTCACCTCAAATTCAAGTACCTTGGTACCTCTTACTTAATTCAGATTTTGTTCTTGTCATAAAAGTCACAAAATTCATATTAATATCTGCAATTTTTAAAACCCCTTCCCCCCAATTTGAAGATACATTAAATTATAAATAAATAAAAGCATTATTCTGGATTATTATAACCACCTCCAGTTTCTGGTCCTCTCAGTACACCACCACTCCACATTTCCACACACCTTTATAATAATACTAGCGAATTGCCCGTCAAAAAATGACGGCAATGAAATTGTAAGGTAGCTAATGCTGTTTAGTGTGTAATAATGAAATATATAATAGATTAATAAATGAATATACTTTACCTATTTTAAAGCATTGTGTGGAAGAGCTCTCAATGTGTTTTGATGTTGCTGCAGCATTAGTGGTGTGGATCTGCTGTGTAAGCGTGCTGAATGTGTGCAGTGTAACACTGTGTGTGCGCGAGCCCAAACCGTTGTCGTGTACTTCCGCATTGGCGTAAAATGGCGAGTAATGTGTGGTATACGTCTGTATCGGAATATCCGTAGGTGTTTTGTGGTGTTTTGCGAGTTTCTTGTGGTGTTTTGCGAGTTTAGAGTGCTGTAGCCTCGTTTTCGTTTTGTTCGGCGGCCATTTTTTCTCTCGCTTCGATTTTTTTTTAGTCTCTAAACTGTTTTATTTCGAGTAAAATCGAGGTGTAAGTTGTATTTTTGAGGTGCTGGGTGCTCCCTCTTGGTGTAGGTAAGTTTTTTATGTATGTGGTGTGTGTATGTATTGTGTTTTACATTTTGTAATGTTCGCGAGTTGCGTCCGAGTGTTGCGAGTCCGTAATGTGTGTGAACGAGTGTCGTAATGTGTGTGTCGTACTGTTTGGGTTGCGACGTGAAGTTTGCGAGGGTCGCAGTTGCTGGCATGGAGCGCCTTCGGCGCTCCATGCCAGCAACTGAGACCCTCGGGCAGTGCCCTCTCTTCGCGAGGGCCTCGGCTCGCTGCGCGAGCCCGCAGCGTTAGCAACAACTCGTACGCTCACAACTATATATGTGATGATTTAAGTTCCTTTTTTCTTTCTTTTTCCGTTTTTTTTTTTCAGATTACCAGCAGAAAAGTTTGTTTTTACTCAATCATATTCACATCCACTCTTTTACATTATAAGAAATGTATTTTATCCTAGATGTGCGAACAAGGCGGAGGATTTGATTCACTATCCAATATTTCCAAAGCTGAAACTAATTAGGCCACCTCCAGCTCTTCGTCAAATCCCTAAACGAATTAAGGAGTTTATTAATAAAATGATTCCATTTCCTGCATCATCTTGGAAGGCAAAATTATATAAACAGTTTTTTTTCCCCGCAAGCAAGTTTATCTTCCGCCTCTCGAAGAAATATAAACCCTCCACCATCAATCAGATTTTTAAGCTCTTATCCGATATTGATATCTAACTAAATAAGCAAGAGAATGCAACACCTAATTAATCTTCCCTGTAATCATCTACATCAACTTATCAAGGTACTGCAAAAATGGCAAATCTACTGAATGGAGAGCCCCAGTACAAAAAAAAAGTTTTGTGCCCCTCCAGGTGCCAATTTACACAGCACCACCTTCTTACCCACCTCCATTACCAGTTGCCAAAGACCCCTTCCTACGGTAATTCCTTTTCTCCCAAGACCTCTCTTTGCCACTGGCAACTCTAAATGTTATTACCATCCCAAGACCAGTTTCTAAAGCAGCTTGCTTCCCTTTAATGCCCCAACCATTGGCCCATTTTAATACAGCTAAATACCCCTTTCCTAAGCAGCTCCCTTCACTCCAAGAGACTCATCACCCTGCCTCTTAATTATCTTTCTCCATCAAGACCCCTTCCTATAGCAGTTATCTTTCCCTTAGGAATCCCTGTGCTTGCCACTGCCCCTTTTAACACCCCAAAAACCTTTTCCCTAAACAGCTCCCTTCCCATGAAGACCTCCTTTTCCAGCCACTGGCCCCTCTTATTACTCCCCAAGATCCCTTCCCAAAGCATCCCTCTTCCCCTCAAGAACCGCATGACTAGCGACTAGCTCCTCTTAACAACCCCAAGAACCTGTGCCAAAGAAGCTCCTTGCCCCTTAAAAAACTCCTTCCCACTCCTTCCCACTGACCCCTTTTAACAACCCTAAGGCCCCTCCCCAAATTACATATTAACATAGTAATCGAGGTTGAAAAAAACATTTAGTCCATCAAGTTCAACCTTTTTAGATCTCTCTGCAATATGCAGATTAGCTGTTATTTGATCCAATTTAGCTCTCCTCCCCTTAAGACCCGATCCTTCAACAACCTCTTAATTCCCCCAAGACCCCTCCCAAAGCATCACTGCAGCTCCCCACCCCGTTGCTTCCTTGCTACTCCTGCCTGTGTGACATACACAACACTCCGACCCCCCTTGACCCTCCTTCTGACCAGTGACACCATATTCCTAGCAAACTCCAAAAACAGATGGTAATTTGGTGGCATTAATATTTTCAAACAAAATCTTGGAAAATCAGTGAAGGTGATATTTCAGTAAAGGTAAGATCAAAAAAAGTATGGTCTTGCAAACAAACTTCCCTACCTGAATTTATGTTGCATTAATTCTATGTACTGATGTAGTGATGTCGTGAACATCAAATTTTCGGTTTGCGAACCGCGGACGCGAATTCCATCAAATGTTCGCAAACGGACGAACATCGGCGAACCACCATAGACTTCAATGGGCAGGCGAATTTCAAAACCCACAGGGACTCTTTCTGGCCACAATAGTGATGGGAAAGTTGTTTCAAGGGGACTACCACCTGGACTGTGGCATGCCGGAGGGCGATCCATGGCAAAACTCCCACGGAAAATTACATAGTTGATGCAGAGTCTGGTTTTAAGCCATATAGGGCATAAATCACCTAACATTCCTAAATTGTTTGGAATAACATGCTTTAAAACATCAGGTATGATGTTGTATCGATCAGGTAGTGTAAGGGTTACACCCGCTTCACAGTAAAAGACCAATATCCCCGTTTAATGCACCGCAAACAACCGCAAACAGTCCCTTTGCACAACCGCAAACTCCCCATTTGCACAAGGTTGGATACCAAGCAAGCCATGTCCCGTTCCTTGTCCTCACTGATGTCATTGAAGGTCTCTTCCTCCACCCAGCCACCAAGGGTCCCCGAAAGGTGACAACAAGCCCACTGGGACGCCTGCTGTGTTTTGTCTTCCACCTCCTCAAAGCCACCTTCCTCCTCTGACTCCTCTTCTTCAGACTCCTCTCTCAGTGTTGCCTCTGTCTGCGTTATTATAAGGTGTGTACTGTTAAGTAGTACTATTCCTATCGGTTTAATCCCTGTTACGTCCACTATTAGGGGACGTGTATATGGCATGGATTTTTGGAATAGGGAGATGGAAAAAGATGCTTGGTCGGACCTCCTACTTCTAATTTAGGGCACTGCACGTGCAATCTAAGGTGCCACCAGATAGGAGTAGTGTATTAAGTTGTACTACTCATTCCTATCAGTTTAATACCTGTTACGTTACCTATCAGGGGACGTGTATATGGCATGGATTTTTGGAACAGGGAGATGGAAAAAGATGCTTGGTCGGACCTCCTACTTCTAATTTGGGGCACTGCACGTGCAATCTAAGGTGCCACCAGATAGGAGTGGTGTATTAAGTTGTACTACTCATTCCTATCAGTTTAATACCTGTTACGTTACCTATCAGGGGACGTGTATATGGCATCGATTTTTGGAACAGGGAGATGGAAATAGATGCTTGGTCGGACCTCCTACTTCTAATTTAGGGCACTGCACATGCAATCTGAGGTGCCACCAGATAGGAGTGGTGTATTAAGTTGTACTACTCATTCCTATCAGTGTAATACCTGTTACGTCACCTATCAGGGGACGTGTATATGGCATGGATTTTTGGAACAGGGAGATGGAAAAAGATGCTTGGTCGGAACTCCTACTTCTAATTTGGGGCACTGCACGTGCAATCTAAGGTGCCACCAGATATGAGTGGTGTAATAAGTTGTACTACTCATTCCTATCAGTTTAATACCTGTTATGTTACCTATCATGGGACGTGTATATGGCATGGATTTTTGGAACAGGGAGATGGAAAAAGATGCTTGGTCGGACCTCCTACTTCTAATTTGGGGCACTGCACGTGCAATCTAAGGTGCCACCAGATAGGAGAGGTATGTTAAGTTGTACTACTCATTCCTATCAGTTTAATACCTGTTCCGTCACCTATCTTTCCTCCCAATAGCACATTCTATATGTCATCAACCGGCCTGTGTGTATTTAGAGAACCACACTTTAAGGCCCTTTACCTGGGACAAGGTGGCTTGGCTATCAGAATTGCCTCAGAGCCTTAAAAACTCACCAAACCCCCTAATCAGACACTCATTAGCATACTGGAAATGGGCCAAGAAATACACGGGTTTGTTCCCTGGATCCACCCAAATTACCCCAATTCTTGACCACCCTCAGGCCCCGAAACACATGAGCACAACATCACAACACTGGTGGAGGTCAAGGAAACTAGATATACTGGGAGACTGGTTAGTAAAGGGCCAGATGCTCACCTATGAGGAACTGAGGGACAAGCATGAGCTACCGCTGTCAGAACATTACAATTACTGTAGGCTGAGGCATTTCACACACTCCCTGACCCAGAAACAGGGGACACCGGTCTTAAATTGGTTCTCCAAAACTTGTAAAGATAAACCTCTATCAAGGGGGATCATTGGGTCGCTTTACAAATATAAAACCTTTGTTACAGGTTGAAGCGACACTGGGGGAAGGACCGGAGTTGGAGAACCCTGGAGACCCTTCAGAAGCAACCGGCGGCAAAGTCATTCCAGGAAAGGAGAGGTTGCTTACTGAAGCCTTGCCTAGGGTAACCCAAGGGTGATTGCCCAGGTTAAATATTGTAAATAATAAGCTAATACTGCTGGAGGGATGATAGCTAATAGGACTTTGGTGTTTCCTGCAGATATACTCTTTACTATTGTCTGTTTTACCATGTTTTAAGTATCTCTTAAATTGTAATCACAGTAAAAAATAAGAAAAATTATTAACCTAAAAAGTAAAAATAAGAAGGAACAACCAGCTAACTTTCACAAAATGTCTTTATTGTAAATATGTATTTTTGCACAACTGTTATGCAAGACTGTTGAAAAATGCTTTATTTTTCATTACATGCTGTACGCCTTCTGACAATAAAAGAATTTAAATGCAAAAATTAGGTATTGTTGCAGCGACCAGAAAAATTGATGTTAGTTTGCCAAGCAAAAAGTGCCCTAAAACATTGCGTCTTGAAGCCTAGTTGGTGGCGGATAAGTCACGCAAGTCATCCGGCATTCAGGGATAAAATACAGCAGCGTGTGGACCATTATTAGCTCAAGGAAGCTCATCTATCAGGCCTTTTTTAATCGAATGTATCGCCCACTGTCAGTCCCTTCGGAATCCATCCCTCATTCATCTTAATAAAGGTGAGGTAATCTAGACTTTTTTAACCTAGGCGACTTCTCTTCTCAGTGACAAAATCTCCTGCTGCACTGAAGGCCCTTTCTGACAGGACACTTGAAGCGGGGCAGGCCAGAAGTTCTATGGCAAATTGGGATAGCTCAGGCCACAGGGCAAGCGTGCACACCCAGTAGTCAAGGGGTTCATCGCTCCTCATAGTGTCGATATCTGTAGTTATGGTGAGGTAGTCTGTTACCTGACGGTCGAGTCGTTCTCTGAGGGTGGACCCCGAAGGGCTGTGGCGATGCATAGGACTTACAAAGTTCTGCATGTCCTCCATCAACAACACGTCTGTAAAGCGTCCTCTCCTTGCCAGCGTGGTCGTTGGAGGAGGAGGATTATGTTCACCTCTTCCGCTGTTAGATTGCCTTTGTGCTGTGACATCACCCTTAAACGCTGTGTAAAGCATACTTTTTAATTTATTTTGGTAGTGCTGCATCCTTTCCGATTTGTGGTAATTCGGTAACATTTCAGGCACTTTCTGCTTATACCGGGGGTCTAGTAGCGTGGACACCCAGTACAGGTCGTTCTCCTTCATCCTTTTTTATACGAGGGTCCCTCAACGGGCACGACAGCAAGAAAGACCCCATTTGCACAAGGTTGGATGCCGAGCTAGTCATGTCCCGTTCCTCGTCCTCAGTGATTTCACTGAAGGTATGTTCTACCCCCAGCCACGTACAACACCACTGGTACCAGATAGGTGACAACGAGCACCCTGGGATGCCTGTTGTGGTTGGTCTTCCTCCTCCTCCTCAAAGCCACATTCCTCCTCTGACTCCTCTTCCTCACAATCTGTGGCAGAAGCAGCCACAAGAGACTTTTGCCTATATTATTGCCTCTATTTGAACTGTATGTTATTTTAGCATAGTGGATTTTATTAGACTGGTTCTGGGCCTTTTAAATGCTCTGACAAAGGATCTGCAGTTTTGTTATGCACTTCGGATGCAGAGTGTGAAGAAAAACCCTGTTTTATGGACTTTGTTTGACTGTTTTATTCCCCTCCCTCTTAGAACACCAGTTTAGAACCCTTAATTACATGTCATATTTTCAAATACTGTCTGTTTTCAACTGTCAGTTTTCTCTGTCTGAGGAGGAGTTGCTCTGGCTGTGTGAGTGCTGGTGCTTTGGGTGCTCATTAAACAGATCTGCTTGACCCTTTCTGGAAGCCTTGGCTCATGCTTGGGGAAATGTGATAAGCCGTAGTGCCAGCGGGTCCGTTACACAATCCTCTTCCAGCGTTGCCGCAGGTCTAGCAAGCGATGCTGATAAGTCTTTTTCTGGTGGTGATGGTGACCACAAATTCCTCTTCCTCTTCACGCTGATCTACGGCCTGATCCAGCACTCTTCGCAGGGCACGCTCCAGGAAGAAAACAAATGGTATGATGTCGCTGATGGTGCCCTGGGTGCGACTGACCAGGTTTGTCACCTCCTCAAAAGGACGCATAAGCCTACAGGCATTGCGCATGAGCATCCAGTAACGTGGCAAAAAAAATCCCCAGCTCCGCAGAGGCTGTCCTAGCACCCCGGTCATACAAATACTCGTTAATAGCCTTTTCTTGTTGGAGCAGGCTGTCGAACATTAGGAGTGTTGAATTCCAACGTGTCTGGCTGGCTAAAATCAAGCGCCTCGCTGGCATGTTGTTTCGCCACTGGATATCTGTAAAGTGCGCCATGGCAGTGTAGGAATGCCTGAAATGGGCACACACCTTCCTGGCCTGCTTCAGGACGTCCTGTAAGCCTGGGTGCGCATGCACAAAGCGTTGTACAATCAGATTACACACATGTGCCATGCACGGCACATGTGTCAACTTGCCCATATTCAATGCCGCCAACAAATTTCTTCTGTTGTCACAAACCACTTTGCCGATCTCCAGTTGGTGCGGAGTCAGCCACTGATCCACCTGTGCGTTCAGGGCGGACAGGAGTGCTGGTCCGGTGTGACTCTCTGCTTTCTGGGAAGTCAACCCCAAGACGGAGTGAAACTGCCGTATCCGGGATGTGGAATAGTACCTGTGGAGCTGAGGGGGTGCCGTTGATGTGGAGCAAGACATAGCAGCAGCATAAGAGGACTCAGCCGAGGAGGTTATGGAAGAGGATGGAGTAGGAGGAGTAGAGAAGGTGGCAGCAGGCCTGCCTGCAAGTCGTGGTGGTGTCACCAACTCCTCTGCATATTGTGTATTCCGTGCTTGGCAGCCTTCACCAGGTTTACCCAATGCGCAGTGTAGGTGATGTACCTGCCCTGACCATGCTTTGCAGACCAGGTATCCGTGGTCAGATGGACCCTTGCCCCAACACTGTGTGCCAAAGATGCCATTACTTCCTTTTGCACAATCGAGTACAGGTTGGGGATTGCCTTTTGTGCAAATAAATTTTGTCGGGGTTCCTTCCACTGCGGTGTCCTAATAGCTACACATTTTTTGAACGCCTCAGACTCCACCAGCTTGTATGGTAAAAGCTGGCGGGCTAAGAGTTCAGACAAGCCAGCTGTCAGTTGCCGGGCAAGGGGGTGACTTTGTGACATTGGCTTCTTACGCTCAAACATGTCCTTGACAGACACCTGACTGTGGGCAGATGAGCAGGGACTGCTCAGGGCGAGACACAGAGTGGCGGATGGTTGAGAGGGGGCAAGCAGGGCAGCAGTGGTTGACGTGGCTGAAGATTCTGGACCAGGAGGAGGATGGCGTCTTTGACTTTGTGTGCTGCTTGTACTGATGTGTTGATCCCATAGGCGTTTGTGATGTGACATCATGTGCCTTCGCAAAGAAGTTGTACCTAGGTGGGTGTTGGACTTCCCACGACTCAGTTTCTTTTCGCACAGGTTGCAAATGGCATCACTGTTGTCACAGGCAGACACACGAAAAAATTGCCACACTGCTGAGCTCTGCAATGATGGCATTCTGGTGGTGGCAAAAGCATGCGTTGACTAGCGTGCTGTCTGGCTGACCCCGGGTGCCGATGCATGCTGTCTGACTGTGCCACTAGCTACTTTCGACGACCTCCAGCTGCTTCCAACTCGTCTCCTCCTCCTCTCTGTCTCCCCATCTGAACTTTCCTCCTGTTCTTCGTCTCTTATAGCGGGCACCCACGTGACATCCACGGACGCATCGTCATCATCAACCGTTTCACTTGTATCTGACAACTCAGCAAAGGAAGCAGCACTGGGTACAACATCATCATCATCATCAGACCGTACGTCCATGTGTGTAATGCTGCCTGACTGGGACATATCCCTGTTATCTACATCCTCTGGCACTAATGTTTGTTCATCACTCATTTCTTCCAAAGGATGTGGAAATAACTCTGCTGATGGATCAAGTGAAGCGGCTGTGTGCTAGTGTTGGTGGTGGTGGCAGGTGGGCTAGTGGTAACTGGAGAGGTGCCCGAAGCTAAGCTGGAGGAGGATGGTGCGTCTAGGTTCCGAGCGGAAGCTGTAGAAGATTGGGTGTCCTGTGTTAGCCAGTCAACCATGTCCTCAGAACAGTTCAAGTTCAGGGTACGTTGCATCTGAAAACTGGGCATTATTCTAGGGCCAAAGGGAATCACAGCACCACGACCACGACGGCCCCTGCGGGGTGGCCTGCCTCTGCCTGTCATTTTTTTAACGATTAGTGGTACTATGCATGCAAGCTACTGTAACACCAAATATGAGTGTCATTGCGCACTGGCAAAAGTTGGCAGACTAGATGCAATAGGCCTCACACACATGCCTGTAGGCAGGCAACTGATATTCAATCGATCACAGTAAAAAAAGGGTTGTTTTATTTCACTTTACACTACGGCTGCACTAGATATGAGTGTCACTGTGCACTGGCAAAAGTTGGCAGACTAGATGCAATAGTCCTCACACACACGCCTTTAGGCAGGCAACTGATATTCAATCGATTACAGTAAAAAAAGGGTTGTTTTATTTCACTGCACACTACAGTTGCACTAGATATGAGTGTCACTGTGCACTGGCAAAAGTTGGCAGAGTAGATGCAATAGGCCTCACACACACGCCTTTAGGCAGGTAACTGATATTCAATCGATTACAGTAAAAAAAGGGTTGTTTTATTTCACTGCACACTATGGTTGCACTAGATATGAGTGTCACTGTGCACTGGTAAAAGTTGGCAGACTAGATGCAATAGTCCTCACACACACGCCTTTAGGCAGGCAACTGATATTCAATCGATTACAGTAAAAAATTGTTGTTTTATTTCACTGCACACTACGGTTGCACAAGATATGAGTGTAACTGCGCACTGGCAAAAGTTGGCAGACTAGATGCAATAGTCCTCACACACACGCCTTTAGGCAGGCAACTGATATTCAATCGATTACAGTAAAAAAAGGGTTGTTTTATTTCACTGCACACTATGGTTGCACTAGATATGAGTGTCACTGTGCACTGGTAAAAGTTGGCAGACTAGATGCAATAGTCCTCACACACACGCCTTTAGGCAGGCAACTGATATTCAATCGATTACAGTAAAAAAAGGGTTGTTTTATTTCACTGCACACTACAGTTGCACTAGATATGAGTGTCACTGTGCCCTGGCAAAATTTGGCAGAGTAGATGCAATAGGCCTCACACACACGCCTTTAGGCAGGCAACTGATATTCAATCGATTACAGTAAAAAAAAGGTTGTTTTATTTCACTGCACACTATGGTTGCACTAGATATGAGTGTCACTGTGCACTGGTAAAAGTTGGCAGACTAGATGCAATAGTCCTCACACACACGCCTTTAGGCAGGCAACTGATATTCAATCGATTACAGTAAAAAATGGTTGTTTTATTTCACTGCACACTACGGTTGCACTAGATATGAGTGTCACTGCGCACTGGCAAAAGTTGGCAGACTAGATGCAATTGGCCTCACACACACGCCTTTAGGCAGGCAACTGATATTCAATCGATTACAGTAAAAAAAGGGTTGTTTTATTTCACTGCACACTACGGTGACACCAGATATGAGTGTCACTGTGCACTGGCAAAAGTTTGCAGACTAGATGCAATAGGCCTCACACGCACGCCTTTAGGCAGGCAACTGATATTCAATCGATTACAGTAAAAAAAGGGTAGTTTTATTTCTCTGCACACTACTGTGACACCAGATATGAGTGTCACTGTGCACTGGCAAAAGTTTGCAGACTAGATGCAATAGGCCTCACACACACGCTAGCAGGCAGGCATATGCAATTAGATTACACAGAAAAACATAATAAAATAAAATAAAAAGGGCTTATTGGGTTGCTGTCCTTGCAGCAGATATCAAAGGAGTCCTTCAGGTGTGTAGTTAAAGCTAAATACACAGCCTGGCAATCTATTTCCCTATTAAATCAGCAGAAAAAAATAATAAAATAAAACAAATGATGTTCTAGCCCTAAAAAGGGCTTTTGGGGTTGCTGTCCTTGCAGCAGATGTCAAAGGAGTCCTTCAGGTGTGTAGTTAAAGCTAAATACACAGCCTGGCTATCTATTTCCATATTAAATCAACAGCAGGTAGAATATATCTCCTCAACGAATGCAGCTACAGAATGATTCTAAAATGGAGGCTGTCATACAGATGGAAGGCTCTGGAAGGGAGTGTATGCTGCTGATTTGCTGGAATGTGTCTGCTGACTGTAAGGTGCAGGGTCAAAGTTTCCTCAATGATAAAGAATAGGGGGGCGGACCGAAAAGCGCATATGTTCGCCGTTCGTTGCGAACGCGAACATGCGAAAATCGCCGCGAATAGTTCTCCGGCGAACTGTTCGGGACATCACTATACGATGTCATCTGCTCTGTCTATTGAGAAGGAAAAGAAAGATTAAGCCACTATCAATTCATTTTTGTTATCTTCTGATCAGCTTTTTTTTTTATCATCGCTCAAGAGGAGCAAAACCTGCTACTGCCATAGGGGGATTTAATTACAATATCAACTGCGCACATCTAGATAATGTAGTGCAGACCTAATGCGGACCAGACCTATTTAACCATCACTTTGCGGGTCTAAGGTCTACTGTATCTTTTCGCTCCTTATGCAGAATCCTCCAACAGTTACCATTATCAACATTCCCCTTCTCACAATTATCCAGCCATCCCTCACATTAATACATTTAAGCATGACAAACATGGTCGACCAATATATTATCTTGGCAACTCACCAAATGTAGTGAATGTGGACTTTTACACATCTGTACCAAGTGCAAAAAGATCTATTTGGCATAGCGACAGAGCATGGCCAGCCGTTCTATATACTGAGAGCTCCTTTTGGAAGAATATAACACTCCCAATATTTCTAAATACCTCATTAATGGGTATAAAAACAGGTGCAACACTGGTCTTATAGTCTATACTCAAGATTCATTGGAATGTGATAATTTATGGTCAGCTTTGGATGACTCTGAAGCTGATGTAATTAATAAAGAGCTTGGTAAACATTATTTACTAGATCCTTTTATATGTCTTCCCTTTTCATTGTATCACAATAACCCAGTAGGTCTAGCCACCAACAAATACTCAGGAAAGAATAGGAACATATTTGAGTCAACAGCTACATACAATAAACCCTTACATAGTCTAAATTATTTAATTTAAATTTCATCTGAAGAACATAACCTTCAATATGCTACCATAGACAACGCAAAACATAATATTATCACTCTAGTCAAGTATTCATGGCTTGGAGAAGCCATAATTTTAGATGTTTCCTTACATCCCAGCATATTGCACCTGCACAGCATTAAATGGCTTGATAAAAATTACTTTTGCAGATGTTTACTTTTGCAGATTGGGCTGCTTGTCCAATAAAGTTTGATCACTTTCCTTTACATTAGATTGTACTCAATATCAATATCAACATGCACTGTCCAGATGTCATACATTATTTTAGACAATTTCCTTATTATTGAACCATTCTGCTATCACCATTCAGTTCCAGACCTATTTACTAATTTAAGTTTTTTTTACACTGACTGAGAAAACAGTAGGGCCAACCAGATTGAACTTTTAAGTATCACTTGACTTGTACAAATTGGATGCAAACATTCCAGCCACCATCCAATGTCAAGCCCGTAATTGCCTGTAACCCGAAGTTAATTTTTTTCTAAACATTTAAACTCATTCAAATATCTTTAACTCACAACTACCCTCCACACAGAAAGCATGCACTCGTAAGTAAGATTTCAGGGGGCGTGATCATGTGATCTTACAATATTTAAGCAAGCCCTGAATTTACGGTAATTCTTAAACACTCGCAATACTTCTTAGACAGAGCCAATAGTAGATGAGACCGTCATCAGGACATCAGTAAAGCATTTATACTATAATTAATTCGTGTTTAGAAGTAAAATTTGTGATCAGACTCGCAATGCAGCAATCATTAAAGCAACTTTTCTAGTGTGGGTTTCATGATATGTATTAACCCCTTGATTCCCGGGATCGATGTAACACGGAAATAAAAGTTAAATATAATTATTTTTTATTGCAGTTTTGTGAGCTTGAGTTGTGCAATTAATTATAATACCTTCCCATGTTTTCCCAGTATTTTAAACTACAGTAGAGTGTGTTTAATAGCTGCTGCAGTTGTCAGAACTAGTGTCTAACACCCTTGCAAGTCCTATCTAGTACTCGTAATATTTTTGGATACATTTTCTAGTTGTGAGTCAGATTTCATTTTCAAGCTACCTGCACTTTTGTAATTGAATATCGATTTGGCATCTTTAGCACTGTTAATTTTTGCGGGCATGAAAAATGAATGGAGGAGATAGGGCTGAGTTACATCTTTGGCTGTGATTGGGGGTTAACTCGCAAATGGAATGTGAGTAGCTAAATGTAGCCATATGTAGCTATATGTAGTGAATATATGTAACCTTTACAAGCTGCTTTTCAAGTAATTGCGATTTCGCCAATTGAATGAGGCCCAAAGTGTTTAGAATTATTAATGTTACTAATGAATTTACCAAACTAAACCACTGTACTAAACAACATATGCCCTTTCTCCTAAGTCTGCTTAATTTTGATGCCAAAATCCCTCCAACATACAGTAGTTAATACATTTAAGGGTTACTTAAACTTCTAAAATCGGAAAAACATCAGGATTATATATTGACCAAGAAACAAAAAGGGACTTAGATATGTGGCTCTGTTTCTTAAACCAACGGATTGGTAAAAAAAATCATACCATTATCATACATCACATAACATACATTCTATAGATCACTCAAGTTGAATCCTGCTTAATGAAAATGGCCCCATTTAACCATTGTTTGGTCAAATGCAAATTTACTAATCTAACCAAAGATTAATTTCCTTATCCATTACAAAATTGTCAGACCTTCAAATTTCTCAACCAATGGCATTCCAAGATGCATTGCAAGCTTAGATACTTACAATAAAAATGTTAACACCATTATGGGGTACAATAAATCCCAAATACCAAGAAAATATACAATTGAGCCTGGTTCTTAAAACGTACTACTCCATGCAAAATTAAAATTATTCTAGCATTCGGAACCTATGCTCATAAAGGTTTGATGCTTTCTCCAGTCACCATTAAAACTTATTGGGCCAGTATCCATCATAACCTCACCAAAAGATACACACATTTACCTTCAATTATGATCAATCAAACCATTATCTTTTCCTTAAAGGATGATTTAAAAGCAGTATTAATCATTGTAATACAAGACTTTCTATTACTGGTGATTTTTTTAAACAAATGTCAGACTTCCTTAAACCCGCACCATTTAATGATAATATCAACTTAATGATTAGATTTATTTAGCCATCTTTGATTTCCGTAGGCCAGGCAAATCCACTTGTTAAAGCTGAAAGCAATTGTATTTAAGAAAAAAACATTTGCACTATAATTCTGACCATTTCACTATTAGTAAAAAACGTATTCTTATACTTTATTATTCCTCAGGTGATTACTAGTTTCCATTCACAATATGCAAAGAAATCAAATCTTACCTTAAACCTTGCAGACTATCAGCCCTATTAAATTCCAGCCTCATAAATACAAAGTTTGAACGTTAGGGCTGCGTGCTTCAAATTTAACAGAGCAAAATGTATATAGAGCCTCTTTGAGTAATAAAGGGTTAATATTGGATCATTTTAATGTTTTTGTGTTGCTATTTAATCAGGTAGTGTGTCTTTAATTGCTTCATGTGTGTTGCAATATGGCTTTTCATATTGGCATGTGCATGACCATTCCAAGATATGATAAAAACTATTTGTTTTTATAATGCATTTGATTTGGGGGGAGACGGGGGTTATTGTGCAAGTAATTGTAATGCCCTTCCATGCTTTCCCTATATGTTAAACTGCACCTTTGTGTTAATTTTACACTTACGTTGTCTCTACGTAGTAAGCAAACCCTTTGCAGGTGCTA
The DNA here is from genome assembly GCA_027410445.1 of Discoglossus pictus. Taxonomy (NCBI): domain Eukaryota; kingdom Metazoa; phylum Chordata; class Amphibia; order Anura; family Alytidae; genus Discoglossus; species Discoglossus pictus. The sequence continues at coordinate 13,214,441 of CM050166.1, forward strand.
TTTTGTTTCACCGTAGCGAATCTCGCTCGATTTGCGATGTACAAGCTTGCACGCCATGGATTTGCGTGTGAGACTTACAATGTTGCACTCCATGGAGCCTAGGGCCTCATCAATCAAAGTCGGGAGCAAGAAATGTAAAGATGAATGATAATCGCTAAGATCACATTTGCGAGCTACGTGTTAACACGCAACTCTAATTTATGAGGCCCCAGATTAGTAGCATCCTCTATTCCGCAAGTGCACTTTTAGCTATGTCTCTATGAAAATTTCCACATAAAAGTAGTTTGTGAGCTTTACAAGTGCTATGTAACCCATTGTTTGTTTTTATGTAAAACAAACCTATATTGTCATATAATTTATTTTTACCTTGTCTATGAAAAGTTCTATGCACATTGATGACACAATACAAAAAAAAAATACATGCCTACATACAATGTAAACAATATATATGTCTGAACTTTTTTAAGAATATAATTAGTCCGGGCAAATGTCATAAAATGTATCTTTGAGTTTTGGTTTATTTGAAGGCCCCATTGTCTTCAGCCTCTTTTTGAAAATATCAAGATTTGGGGCTCCAGGTCTTGGTGCCAGATACATAAAAGCTCAGGACCCTTAGGTTTGTAAGGAGGTTCTGGGAATGGTTTATAGTTCTCGGCTGCAGATCTCACAGCACAAGTTGAAACATAAGGAGTGAGGAGCTCCTTCAGATAGCTGGGCTGTTCATCATGTAGAGCTTTGCATGTCAGCGGGTAAGACTTAACTTGTATACAGTCTTTCACAGGGATCTAGTGTAGGGCACTGAGGGCAGGGATTATGAGGCAGAAACACTTGGTTTCTTAAAAAAACTTTTTAAGCAGCCATGACGATATAAATTGAAGTAGGGAGGGTCTTCTGGGGTATCAAGAGTATTTTTCTGGTAAGGTTCTTAAGATGTAAAATGAGGACACTTGATGGTTTAGTGTCAAACCACAATCTAGAAAAACATGAAATTTTGCAATTGTTCAAGTTTTAACAGCTGAGAGGCCTCAAGCTGAAGGCCTACTCTTGTTTTGCCCAAAGAAGCAGCTGCCATCTTCCAGGGACCTACCAGAAGTACCTCAATATTTTTTGAATTCAGCCTCATCCAGTTCTTTTAGTTTTAGAGCTTTTCTAGACATCTATTTAGAGAAATGGTTGAATTTTCTGCATTTGGATCAACTAACAGACATCATCAGCATAACAGTGGTAGTTGAGGCCATGTCTTCTGATTATGTCTCCAAGCAGTAGAATACATACGGCAAACAATTGAGATATAATAATAACTTTACATGGCACTGACATGGATTTAGAGGTTCTTGCACCTGAACAAACCCTTGGGACCTGCCAGTGAGAAAAGATTTAAACCAGTTAAGCAGGATCATACCGGTTATGCTTTTGCAGATGGATGCTGTTTTAGCTGGACTACAACTACTTTTTTCAATAACTTTTCCTAACAAGGAAATATTTGAATCCGGAATGTACTTTGTTATGCAGTCTGTACTTTAAGATATTTTTTGAGAAGCAGTCTAATAATTGCTTCATTTAGTTCATTATTTTTTTATGAATGCTGGGCCAATCAGATCAGGACAACCTTTGAGAAGATGAGTTGGGCCTAGATCCGAGACACCAGTTAGTTTAGTGCAGCTGCTTGATTATCTGCACTATGTGTCCCATGTCTACTTTACACCTAGGTCATGACCTTCAGAAGCCATTAGTCTTGGAATGCCAGTTTGAATAGTGGACATTAGTGCGAAATACTGGGCAAACTCAGTGCATTGTGATTGGAACTGTGGTATATTAGGCTGAAGACAGGTTGGATTGCATATCCTTCCCACATTGAGGAATAACCCAGCTCATCTGTTTTCTACTGCCATGTTTTCTCTGGACAAAAAATATCTTATTTCTGCTGGTAATCATACCTTGATATCTTTTGAAATGGACTGGCAGTTATACCCTGTCCTCGGGTTTTGAGCTACAGTATCATCCAAAGCCTCTCAATACTACGTCCCATTCTTTTTAATTTTGTCAAGTAATCAACAAACCAAGGGGAGTATTTGCACAATGTGAAGTGTTGTAGGGAGACAGGGGCAATGCTGTCCATTGCAGCAGTAACAACTTTACTATAATGGTGGCCAAGAATACAAGGATCATGACAAGTACTCATTGCATCAGAGAGATCCAGTTTCTTCCTCGATAGTTCTCTTGGCGGGCAGTATCTCATCATCTGCCATGAACGAGTCTTAAATGAAGGTCCTGCAATTGTAAACCTGAATAAATGATAGTCATACTAGATGACAGGGTCTGTTGTAATGCGTGAGGTTTCCAAGCCACTCTGGAAAACAGTCAAGTGAATGACTGCTTTTGTGGGTGGAATCCTGAATTACCTGCTTGAGACAATTCATTGTGCAGATGAGGTCTTGTCCAAATTGTGATAGTTTGGCATCAATCCTAGCTTCGAAGCCTCCAAGTCTAAGCCACTTGGGGTGTCCTCAAGCTTTGGGTAAATTCTATATATCATCATGTCCATTTTGGTGCATTAGAAAAATCATATCACATATATAGTTTTGAGCATACGAGCCGTTGCTCACGCTTGCGGGCTCACTTGCGGCCTCGCAAAGCGAGGGTCGCAGTTGCTGGCAAGGAGCGACTTCGGCGCTCCTTGACAGCAACTGTGACCCTCGCAAAATTTACATCGTAACGCAAACAAATTACGAGACACGTTATGACCCATTACGACCTCGCAAAAAATGGTCGCACATCAAAACATGAAAAATACAACAAATTCACACAACAAATACATAAAAAGCTTACTTACAGGAAGAGGGAGCATCCAGGACCTCGAAAACTAAAGTTACACCTCAATTTAACTCAAATTAAAAGAGTTTAGACACTAAAAAGTTCTCTAAGCGAGAGAAAAAATGGCCGCCGAAAAAAACAAAAATGAGGCTACAGCAGTCTGAAGACGCAAAACACCACCAAACACCTACGTATTTGCCGAAAAACACCTACGAGATTAGAAAACAAGGACACAACCCACGCAACCCCAAAAACATTACAAAGACAACAAATACAAACAACAAACACATAAAAAGGTTACTCATAGCAAGGGGGGCCACCGAGGACCTCTGCAAGTGAAGTTACACCTCGATTTAACCACAAATTTCGGAGTTTAGAGACCCTGAAAATCACCTAAGCGAGAGAAAAAATGGCCGCCGAACAAAACGAAAATGAGGCTAAAGGTCCCTAAACACGCAAAACACTACCATAAACACGCAAAACACCACCAAACAGCTATGGATATTCCGAAAAAGCCCACCAAACAGCTACGGATATTACGAAAAACTTGCACGACATAGAAAACGAATATTACGAAAAACTTGCACGACATAGAAAACGAATATTACGAAAAACTCGCACGACATAGAAAACGAATATTACGAAAAACTTGCACGACATAGAAAACGAATATTACGAAAAACTTGCACGACATAGAAAACGAACGACGCTACATCAGCCACATTATATACAACAAACACCTTTAACTCACTTACAATTTCATTGCCGTCATTTTGTGATGATCTAGTGATTTAATATTTACCTGTACATGACAAAGTTTAGCACCTGAGACATATAGCAACTCCGGTGCATATTAACAAATTAAGCTTTGTCTGCACAGAAAACATTACTGCACGTACTAGAGATATGTTGACATATTTTAGGTTATCAGACTCTATTTAAAATATCAATAATCAGTATGAAACTAATATATTCATTTCCCTAAGGGCTTTTGTTCATCCCAAGCATTTCAGGTGTCATCATATCTAATGACATCTTAATGCCACTCATTATCCAGCCTCGTCTTTCTAATGTCAAGTAAAAAAAAGAATATAATAACTGAGAATACAATAGATGGTGAAATAATTAGATAACAAAATAACAAGCGAAAAGTATTTTACTTTCCATTATGTTCAGATAATACAGTATATAAAAATGTAACAGTGTTCTTGGAGAGTGTGAATAATTAAAATGTATGTATCATAAAAAAGGAAAAGGTTAAAACTATTTTTGTGATTATGTATTCATACTCTCTGAAATGACTCACAAGTTATAGACATTCAAACTTTTTCATAAAGAGATTTAGAAGATTTAATCTTATCTAGAAAATTACATTTAATATAAGGTGTTGCTATATAGGTATATATATATATATATATATATATATATATATATATATATATATATGCATAGACTGTTTCAAGTGTTGCTGGATTTATGAGCAAAATAATTTTGTAGACCCACTTTATTTTGACACAGCATACAGACATACACTTATGGTTAATTATACCAAAACAGTATTGTGTGAGGTATAGGTTTCAGGGTCTCAGTTTATTTTAAACCTTTTTCTTCCGTATTATTTTTTTTTTTTAATGTAGTGGACCCCCCATCCCCCAAAGCCCCCTTGGTGCACTAGCAACCTACCCCAGCTCCCTCCCAGCACCATAGGCCCACCATCCTTCACTTACTCTGGACTTCCTCCCCTTTGGGCGTTTTTTTTCCCAGGGATCATTGTGACATCATTCAGGATTCCCTGCCATGAAGACATGCAGGTAGGGGAAGGATACCCAGATCTCCCCTAAGATATCTAGAGTAATGGGGAAGGCTGCTTTAAACACTTTTGTTGCAAATGGAACACAATGGAGAAAACTTGATGGGAGATACAGAAAGAAGGAATAATTAGTGACAGAGGTATAGAAGCCAGAGACTGGAAGGCTACACTCCAAAACTTCTCTGGAAAACCTTTAAGAACCAAGCCATCATGATATTATTATTATTAACATTTATTTGTAACGCGGCAACATATTCTGTAGCGCTATACATGGATTGTATTCAAAGTAAAACAATAATAACACATTGAAAGAAATGGAGGGCCCTGTCCTTGAGCTTAGAATCCAGAGTACAAAGTGCAATCCAAAAGCACCTTGCAAGATTGAAAACTTGCAGACTTACAATCTAAAGGGTTTGGGTGAGGTACAGAAGGGTGAACGATACAGTGCGCATGTTAAGGCGGCAGATGATAGGCTTTTCTAAACAGGTGCCTTTTTAGTGAAGTTTTGTAGAATTTGAGGCAGGAGGTTAGTTTAGTGGAGCGAGGCAAGGAGTTTCAAAGAATAGGGGCAGCACAAGAAAAGTCCTAAAGGTGGGAGTGAGAGGAGGTGATGAGAGAGGAGGAAAGAAGGAGGTCATTATCAGAGCAAAGATGACGGGTGGGGGAATATTTAGAGATGAGAACAGATTTATAAGAAGTGCAATGTTGTTGAGGGCTTTGTAAGTTCGGGTCATGATTTTACATTTTATTCTGAAGGTTATGAGTTTAGCTTTGTAGAACATATAAGCACTTGGAAAGATGCTTCAGTTTAGGAGACAGTAGAATTCTGATAGGGAGGCATTGTGAGAGAGTGGTCCTAGGGCCTCATTCTATTAGCGGCCGCAGCCGTTGCGGGGCCGCAAGGACCGGCCGCAAGCTATTCTGCAATTCTATTCCCTTACGGCCGGGGATTCCGGCAGGCTTGCGGCCGGTGCCTTGCTATCTCTTGCGGCCGCTCGCGCCGGAGGAAAGCCTGTGATCTAAAACGGCCGCAAGAGATTTGCAATTCAATTGCTCCGGGAAACCTCTCTGCAAGGCTAAAAGCGAGCCGCAGCTTACTTGCAGGAAAGAGGTCTCGCTAGCACCAATTAAGCACATAAAATAGCTCAAATAAAGCCATCCTGCACTTTGCGAAGACTATAAAGGGATTTTAGGTGTTAGAAAAAATAGCACATAATTATCCTGTACTCAAATCCGTAAAATATTTTATTTTTAATATCCGTAAAATATCCATGTAAAAAGTCCAGAGTGCTTGGAGCACCTCAGACCCGCCCACGCCGCAGCCGGAAAATAAACAGTTAATTTGAACTCGGGTTTGGGATGATGTGCAAGCTTGAGAGTGGGTTACTTTTAATCCTCATGTCCCCCAATATGATCCCTAGCATTTACAGAGCTGTACAGTGCAGGCTTGAATTTATTTTTGCGTTTTTAGATTTCACAGCTTACGGCCGGTTCCAAGATATGCGGCCAGCCGTAAGGGGAGATCCTTGCGGGGCCGTATAATAGAATCGCGAGTTAACTGAACCCCCGCAAGGAATCGCAGCCTTACGGCCGATTTACGGCCGATAATAGAATGAGGCCCCTAGTATGCAGATTATCTTTTTTGACCTAGCAGAGGTTTTGTGTCAAGCACAGGGGAGAGTGCCGAAAAGTAATCAGGGTGGGTTCGAGGAGCCTTTGTTTTTTTTAAATAAGGCCTCAGTGATTGAACAGCTTTTGAGAAAAAACTAGTAGAGGTAAAGAAAGGGAAGCATTCTGAGTGCAAGATAATTATATAGTTAAAGTGGATAAAGTGTATTGTTGGAGAGGGCCAGGCACCGCAACACCCCAACAGGATAAAAGCTTCTGATCTGGTCTACTGGTTTAGAATCAGATGCTTCTTGTTGGTTTAGATAAATAATAATTTGTTACACAGTTTCAGAATGGTGCCAACCAGATGCATAAAAAATGGTATGTGCACATATTCACACCCATGTCTACATACCTTATCATTTTCCTTCCAAAATCAGCAACACCAAAAATATAGTTTTTTGTTGGTATATAATGTCCAGGATTATTAAAGTTTCTTCCTAAGGCATGGTCACCTTACCATACCGTTTGCAAGATGAGAGACTTGATTTAATATGGTGAGAAGTCTCGGAGAGGAAAAATCGCAGCAAATATACACTACAAGATATTACACAAACGGAATAAGTTCTCCAATATACAAATAGGAATCCAGTAGCAGGAGGTCCTGGTGGACAGGTTCAGGTAGCTAGAGACAGGTAGGTAGCTTTGGGATAATTCCAGACAAACACAGAGGCAAAGGTGACGTCAATCGGTCCAGGGGTCAGGTATAGGTAGAAGACAAGAGGAGAAATCCGAACAAGCCAAGGTCAAATACCATATGAATCATGGATCAGGAATATACTGGGTCTAGGATCAAGATCTCAATGACTGAGCAAAGAGGCCAAGCCGAACTCCCTATTTATAGGATCCAGGTGAGATGGTCAGGCGTTACAATCACACTCTGGCTCCTGGAAAGATGGTTCTTAAAGGTATAGACCCAGAATATATCTGTCCCTGGTGGCGGAGCAGGAGATAATCATTAAAATTAATTCACATATCACAACACCTGTTAGTGGACACATACATAATTACATGGTTACATAGTAATTGGGGTTGAAAAAATAAAAAAATACTTTTAGTCCATCAAGTTTAACCTTTTTAGGTCTCCTCTGATCTGTAATATGCAGATTAATTGTTAATTGATCCAGAGGAAGGCAAACAGAAAAACAAAACAAAACAGTGAAACGTTGGCAATTGTCTAAAAAAAAAATCCTTCCTGACCCCAGATACTGGCGATCAGACTCCTCCCTTAATCAAAACTCCCTTTCTAATTATCCTATGTCCTTTTTATTTAAAAAATATATCTAATCCCTTTTTAAAGTTATCTATCGAATCCGCTGTCACCACTTCCTTTGGTAGAGAATTCCACAGATTAACCACCCTTACTGTGAAGAACCCTTTTCTTTCTTTAAGGTAAAATATTTTTACTTCTAATAGGATAGAATAAAAGGATGGACATTTATTATATATCAGTTTGTCCATCTCTGTATTCACAAAGTGCCTTGACTGCTCTCTATACATGCACAAATCACCCCCAAGTAACATATATAAATGTAAGAACTTGGGTGGATATCTGCAAGCTCCAAAAGCATAGCATCCCAGCTAGAAGCTTGACCAAAGCATTCGTGACTTGGTCCATTAGGGATAAACTCACCAATCCATACACATATACATACACACACATAAGAAAGACATGCAAAAATGTAGGTTTCTAAACGTTATAATTTTTCATGTACTAAAACCTGAATTTTTATGCTACATGAAATATCATATATACTGGAGTATAAGCCGAGTTTTTCAGCCCTGTTTTTAAGGCTGAAAAAGCCCCCCCCCCCCCGTCTTATACTCGAGTCACCCTGCTCCTGCTGTTCTCTCCATCCCCTGTGTCTCACCCTCCCCTATGTCTCCTTCCCTCCCTCTCCCTTGTGTATAATTACCCTCCTCTCCCTTTCCCCTCACTTACCCCCCTCTCTCTTTCCCCTCACTTACCCCCTCTCCCTTTCCCCTAACTTACCTCCTCCCCTCTCCCTTTCCCCTCACTTACCTTCATCAGCGGCTCCTCTGCGCATCTTCTGGCTGTGTCGGGACCCGGCATATGCTAATGACGTTACGTCACATGCGCGTCACATCATTAGCATATGCCAGGTCCCGACACAGCCAGAAGACGCGCAGAGGAACAGCTGATGAAGGTAAGTGAGGGGAAAGAGAGAGGGGAGGAGGTAAGTTAGGGGAAAGGGAGAGGGGGTAAGTGAGGGGAAAGAGAGAGGGGGGTAAGTGAGGGGAAAGGGAGAGGAGGGTAATTGGAGAGGGGGGAAGTGATGAGGAAGGAGGATGAGGAGGTAGGTTGAGGAGGGAGGATGAAGGGACACGAGAGGGAGGGAATGAGACACAGGGGAGGGAGAGGGGGGAAGAGACACAGGGGAGGGAGAGGGGGGACACAAGAAGGGGACACAGAGAGGAGGGAGAGGGGGACACAATTAAGGGGCACAGAGGGCACACAAGAAGGGGACACAGAGGGCACAAGAGGGACACAGGGGGCTGCACATTTTGCTTATATTCGAGTCACTAAGTTTTCCCAAGTATTTTGGGGTAAAATAGGTGCCTCGGCTTATACTCGGTTCGACTTATACTCGAGTATATACGGTACATTCTTTCCAGTGCATGAAATAAACATTGTATACATCATTTATTTAATATTGTAAAGCATGTTGGAAATGTAGCCAATGGTTAGCCAATTAGTTTGATGTGCACTCAGAATCAATGTTTCTATGATTTTTACAAGTTAATAATTTAAAAATAAGCTTAGTAAATGGTTGTTATTTCCTATCCTCCAATGACAAATTTGTCTTATTCAATTTCAGGAAGTTTTATAAACTTTTTGCCATGTTATTTTGGATAAAAATGTCTTGTTCTGTTTGTGGAGCATACAGTATAATTCTAATTTGGATCTGGGTAACTATCACTAATTGAATTTAATACATTCTCAGGAGGAGGGCTTGCGAGAAAATAAACATAATAAACATATCCAGTAGTCTTGACTAATTATCAGTAATTTTAATTGGATTCAATCATCACAGTAAGAAATGTTTTCTATCTTTGGATCATTAGTGTATCTCAAGAGATTGGTACATGGCAAAATATTTTAATCATGTAAATTATAAGAGAAACTCATTATGAGGTCTGTTATATGTGTATTTTTTTAAATAATTCATTTTAATAGAAATATTCAGACATGTATTTATGTTTGTTGATTGTAATAAATTATTATTAAATACAACTTTCCAATATTTTCTATAACTGTGGGATTATGAATTAGTGATTTGCAACCTTCATGGATTTTCAGTAAATTGCTGTCTTGTATATGAGCTTTTTTTACAAAAAAGGCACCAGTTCAGAAATGTTATGTCCAAACAAGATTTTTGAGTCAAAAGACAGTATTATTAATTGTATTTTATATTTTTTATAACCTTAAAAAAACCTTGACTATGACCTTGGAACATGCCCATGTCTTGTTTACCATTCTTGCTGATGTCTGCCCAGTGACTCTGACTACTAAGGTTTAGTCCCCCAAAGGGTTACAGGGGGCTCCAGACGTGGACTTCTTGCTTATTGTGCTTTAGACAGTTCAGCTACACCTCACTGACGAAGCCCAACAGGCCATAAAATATGTCAGGGGTTAGCTGTTTCTCCTGTTTAGGGTAGAATTGCCTGGTATTTCGTGGCTGGATCACTCTATTGAGTTATACTACAGGATATTTCTCCCTGAGCTAAAAGAGATTGTTCTCAGAGTTGGTTATTATGTCCATAGATCTAATCTATTAACATTAGTTCCTTCCCTGAGCATTTCTATTTTTCATTATTAATTCCTTTATGTGTAAAGCGACAACAAAAAAATGAGCACCCTGTCTTTGAGCTTAAAATCAAGTGTACACAGAGCTTTCACTAAAGCACATAGCAGGATTGCAGACCTACAATCTAAAGGGTATGGAAGAGGTATAGAAGGATGATAGATGTGATGGATATATTAAGGCTAAAGGTGATAGACTTCTTTGAACAGGTGAGTTTTTAGTGAGTGTTTGAAGGATTTGAGGCAGGAGAATAGTCAAGTGGAGTGAGGCAAGAGGTTCCAATGAATAGGGGCAGGACAAAAAAAATCCTGAAGGCGGGAGTGAGAGGAAGTGATAAGAGAGGAGGAAAGAAGAAGGTTATTAGCAGAACGAGGAGGACGGTTTTGAGTGTACTTAGAGATGAGAGCAGAGATATAAGAGGGTACATGACTTAAAATGTTATTCTGGATGCTATGGGAAGCCAGTGGAGTGACTGATATAGAGGTGCTGCAGAAGCTGAGCGTTGATTTTGGTAGAGGAGTCTAGCAGATGCATTCATTATGGATTGGAGTGGAGATAGACGGGTGATGGGGAGGCCAGCAAGGAGTGAGTTGCAGTAGTCAAGGCGAGGTATGGTTAGACAGTATACTAGGAGTTTAGTTGTGTTTTGTGTAATATAGATACATATGTTTGCAATATTTTTTAGGTGCAAATGATTTTGTTATGAATTGTATGTGAGGTTTGAAAGAGTTGCAGGGTCCAACAGAACCTCAAGATAACGGGCCTGGGAGGTATGAGTGATTATGACATTGTCAATAGTTAGAGAGATATGTGGTCTGGAAGCTGTGGTAGAGGGTGGGACATTAGCAGCTCAGTCTTTGACATGTTGAGTTTGAGTGGATGGGTGGGCATCAAAGAGGATATAGTAGGGAGGCAGTTGGACACTTGTGCTAGGATAGATGGGGATAGATCAGGTGTAGAGAGGTAGATTTGAATGTCATCTGCATATATATGATATTGAAATCCAAATTATTTTATTAGGGTTCCAAGGGAAGAAGTATAGATGGAGAAAAGGAGTGAGCCGAGTACTGAACCCTAGGGTACCCCAACAGTCAGAGGGTGAGGTGAAGAAGAGGTGCCAGTAAAGGGGACACTTAATGTTCGATCCTCAAGATAGGATGAGAACCAGGAGAGTGATGTGTCATGGATGCCAAGAGAGTGGAGAATTTGGATAAGAAGAGGGTGGTCAACTGTGTCAAAGGCAGCAGAGAGATAAAGAAGCATTAGGATAGTGAAGTGACCCTTTGACTTGGCAGTGAGCAAGTCATTAGTGACTTTAATGAGAGCTGTTTCTGTTGAGTGTTGGAGTCAGAAGCCAGATTGGAAGGGGTTCAGGAGGGAGTTGGAGGAAATAAATTGGGTAAGGCGGTTGTAAACAAGTCGCTCAAGAAATTTTGAAGCTAGGGAAGTAGAGAGATAGTGCAATAGTTAGAAGGAGAAGCTGAGTCAGATGTGGGTTTCTTAAGAATGGGTATATTTACTGAGTGTTTTAAAGAAGGAAACTCAGCTGTGTTCAGGAGAAGGTTAAAAATATTTGTGAGGCCAGAAATAAGTCTGGTAGAGGTGTGGGAATTCTGGGGAATCCCTGTGCTCAAAGGGGGTAGGGGTTGTAGGGGGATCCATGGCTTCCCCCAAGTGCAGGTGATTTATAGTGTTTGGCTGCACATTATTAACATCTTAATTGTGTTGGATAAGAGAAATAAAGCCTCATATCCAACTCCGTTGAGGTGTTAGACTCTTCATAGTTTCAGATCTCAAGCTTGAATCATTGTCAGAGGCATTTTAGGCCTCTACTGGTGGTCTGGAGTACATGTAGGATTGGGGAGGAAAAAAGGGCTTTCCAACATAAAAAGATTGTAATGGGGCCCTTACAACGCAAATGACTAGAAAGAATGTAAATTCTCAATAGCACAGAGCTTTACTGATATCTAAAAATGTGTGAATTTAATTTAAACACACTGGGTACATTTATTAAAGTGTGAATATGTGGGGTTAATAACATGTAGTTAACATATCCCTAATTGATAAATACCCTACCCAAAAACATAGGAGGTGGAAATACTGTATGTTTTAACTCTGCTCTTCTGCTTAGCCACACTTTCCCTGCTTAGAACTTACTTTGTCACCCAAAAATCAAATCGTTTTTAGGTTATTCTTGAAGAGTATGAAAAGGCTGTATGTTGTGTTATCTATTCTGGGAAATTCCATGTGGTTGTTGTTCTTTTTATATGATTTGCTAATTAGTATAACAGTCTTCTTGTCTGTCTATTGTGGCCAACATAAAGTTCCCCAATGTTATTCTGCAGTTAGACCATTCTCCCACCCTTCTCTGAGACAAACATTAGCATACAGGAGCTGCATATTAGCAAACAGGAGCAGCAAAATAAATTCAAAATATTTCAGAATTGATTTTCTGTATATACTGTATATACAAACTGCTAGTTCAATGTATAACCAGTTTGTAATGCACTTTAAAATGAAATTAACTTACTGTTACGGTGACCCCTGTTAAGGTGAGTCCCTTTAAATAAGCTTTGAATCTGAACTGGCTTTATAGTGGACAGGGTGGAGTCTTGTTTGTGTTATTGCATACAGCTAAAAGCTATTGTAAATGTTTGTTTTTTAGAACTTCCTATTTGTTTAATACCAGATTTATATTTCCTGCAAATACTTAGTGCTATGGTGAAAGTACAGGAAATTGTACTTATTGGTGTTGTTTTGTTGATCAGTCGTGTCCAACTCTCCATGACCCTATGGACCACAGCACACCAGGCACATCTTGAGTTTGCTTGTGCTTATCCATAAGGTTTTCATGGCAAAGAAACTGGAGTGCAATGAAAGTTCCTTCTCCAGTCTGACCTCTCTGCTATGACCTGCCCATCTTGGGGACCTTACATGCTATAGCTCACCACTTCATGGAAGCCCCTGTATATGACAATCCAGAAGGGGAGTCTAAAAATGCTGCCTTCATGCACTGCCATACTACAGCAGTTACATACCATATGGTATCAAGGGTTAAATTTAGATTGATATTCAAAAAACTATTTTTATCAAAAAGTCACATTATAAAGTGCACTCTAAATATATATAATTAATGCAATAGGTACTGTAACTACTTTCCTCACTATGTTTTACGTTATCCATCAAAATTCTGCTTAGTATGGACAGAAGTATTTTCTACTGACGCATCATAGTTAAAATGTGAACTTGACATTAATTCCCCCCTCTAGGGCACATAAGAGCAAATAGCCTAGAAAATCCTTAAAGAATAGATGATGTTCTACTGATCTACTGTCAAAATTAAGTCACCTGTTCAGTCTTTCTTGGCAGGAGGTATCCAAAAATTCTGAATTTGAACTTTAGTTTGCACATGACAATAATAGGCTCAGGCCTGTCACTTGTAGAATAGACAGACTGTCATGTTATCAGATGCAATTCTGAGTCATAATACTGCAAAAATCACATTTTAGTCTGCCTAATCAGCAAGTAAAACAATAAGGCAATCATGATAATCTATTTTCACCCAGGCATCTTTGAATACCTTATAGAGCAACAAGATAGGAAATGAGCACCAGGGTTCTAGTACTATATAAACATTGTATACATAACCTACAGGGGATGGACCTTTGCCAGGACTGTTTGGAAGGTTCCAGTCAGTAAAAACAGAGCTTTTAAGCACTTGTTACATAGTCACATCTGTCACCACCCACAGGACAGTGGACCAGAAACACCCCTAACCCTCCTACTTTAGCTTACAACCCCTGAATGGTGAGGTTTTGTGTTTTCTCAGCGCCCAGCATTTCAATTCAGGAACATCAGTCATGAAAAATCAGAATTTCAAGGGTTGCACAATCAGTCCTAAGGTTACTAACCTTTGAAAGAAATAAACAATGTTTCCTATCTCTTTAAATAGGATAGACCATCATTCAAGAATCACACACCATTGATTAGTGTATCAGACAGAGACTGAATTAATTCTTCATAGAAATAGTTTTTTAAACAGTACATTACCCACCCCACACTATCCCACCTTATAACCCCACTCCCTGGATAAGGGGCCTTACTGTGACCTCCCCACACTGTTACTAGGGCGACCAACTCCCCTCTCTGGTTTCCAGATACACCAGGGCTTGGGAGTTAACTTGTAATGTCACTTAAAATTTGATCACAAAAAGGAGTAAAGGGGCAGAGTAACATCTGTGAAGTTACCTGGCTTGGATTCCACATAAAAGACTAGGGAGTGGGTTGGGTGGCATTCCTTTCAGGGACCTAATACATCAGAATATCACATAGTATAAACCATGTCTGCCATCACATAGTTACTCCAATATTCATTACTGTGGCCAACACTACATTACAAATGAAAAAACAACAGTCCTTAAAACAAGACTAATGCCCATTGTAATAGCCTTTGATATTAGCGACCTATGTCTTAGGGTCCCAAATAACAGGGTTGCTTGTGGGGTTCAGTGGAGCCCCACCATGGCCCCAAAAATCAGTCATGACAACATCCCCTTCTGGATCGCTACCTTGTTGTGATGAAGGGGCTTGTGTACTTCACTGAAGCTGTGAGCTATACCATATAGGGTCACCCAAGAGGAGCAGGTCAAGCAGAGAGGTCAAACAAATTGTAGTCCACTGGAGGAGGAACTGACACTCCAGTATCTTTGCCATGAAAACCATATGGATTAGCACAACTAGTCACAAGATGTGCCTAGCATGCTGGGGTCCATAGGGTCATGGAGACTTGGAAGAAACTGAACAACATAGTTACATAGTAATTGAAGTTAAAAAATACTTTTAGTCCATCAAATCCGATATTTTTAGATCTCCTCTGATTTTTTATTGATCCCGGGGAAGTCAAACAGAAAAAAAAATACATTGAAATCTTTCCTATTGTCCTATAATGGAAAAAAGTAAAATTCCTACCTGGCCCCAGATACTGGCGATCAGATTACTCCCTCAATCAATACACCTCTTTCTAAAGTTATCCAGAATAACCCTGAATGCCCTTTTCAATCAACAATATATCCAACCACATTTTAAACGTTATCTATTGAATCGGTTGTCACCACCTCCTTTGGTAGAGTGTTCCACAGTTTAACCACCGCACTGTGAAGAACCATTTTTTTCCTTTAAGGTGGAATCTTATTTTTTCTATCCTCAAGATCCTCTTGACAGTTGCAAACCTTTTGGCACAAAAATATCCCCCCGACAAAGACCTATTATGTCCATGGATGTATTTATATAAGGTAATCATATTCCCGCTTAGGCGCATTTTTTCTAGAGGAATATGTTTAATTCCGTTAGTCTTTCTTCATAACTTAGTCTGTTCTCCCCCTTATTAGTCTCTCCATTCCCCTTGTTAATAAAATGAATTCTAGATATGCAAACAAACACTTAGATAGTTTATTTTAATATTAAAACCAGAGAATCTTCCATAATCCTTTAACATATTAAAATCCAGGAGGTTGCCTTAGTCATCTAAAATTCGATGTGTACCGGCAGTTCCTGGAAAGTAAAATCAGTGGTGCCATCTCTAAGACATAAGGAGGGTAACCCCACCAAGGCTCTTTAAATACATTATAGATGCCAAGCACTGGTGCCCAAACACTGACATCTATAACATCCATTTACTGTTACGTATTATTGCCTGCATTCTATTTTACTTTATTTTATTTTTAATTTATATTTTAATTTATTTTACTAAAATAGATAAGGTACAACAGTAGATTCCAATCATCAGAAATAAATCTGATCATTACATTGTGCTGGGTACAGTAATAAATCCCAAACACTCCCACAAACTGTTGATGGATCTGTTATTTCAGACTTATATTTCTGCTGTCAATTAAATTATATTCATTTTTCCTCCTCTTTGCTGTCTTAAAATGTCCCAAGGATATTTTTAATGATGTGTAGAACACTTTCTTTTTAACTTACAGTAATACTGCACGTAATATAAGTTGGTATTTTCATGTTTTATCAGTGGAAAGTTATTTGACACTTCTGTACATACTGTATAATGATCCAGGCTATATAACTACAGAAGTACTGAAACTTGAGAATAAATCACATGCTGCAGGTGAACCACACAAAGGAATAGTCATTAAAAGTTTACAGAAGTAGTTTTTTAAAAGATGCTGGACTGTGTACTGGAAAAGTTAACATGAAAATTCTCTGAGGGTGAGTTGGAAAAAGTGTATGAAGAGTGAGGTAGCAAGAGTGACCAGTAATCGAGATGAATAATCAGAGTATTGCAGTACATACGGCCCTATTAAATTCAGGCTCTGTCTTAAAACGTAGAAAGTAAGACCTACGGCTATTACATTAGCCCGGTAAAGCAGGCCACAGCTATACCATATAGACAGGCTTGCTGCGAAAAAAAGACTACGGGATAAGCAACGTTGAACTTCACGGCAGCAAATCTTTTGATCCGTCAAGGCTGTAACCGCTCTAATTCCAATCATGCTATTAAATTGCAACAAAGCAAATTGCGAGCTAGCCCGTAACACGCAAATGGAGCCCAAAGCCCTACGAGTGCTGGGGAGGACTCGCAAGGGGGGTTAACTCAATACGTAGCACTTTAACTGTAAATAAAATCACACTATTGTACTTATATAAAAAGTAAAAGTGATGTTAGGTCTTAGAATTAATAGTATAACATTCTCAAGCCCGCAAAAAGGCTTACTAAAATACTTTATTTTATGTATATATGTTATGTTATATCGATCCCGGCAATCAATGTATTAATACATATACTGTAACTCGCATGTATGTGTGGGTTTATAGTTATTGCATTATGACTGGAATGTGGGTCCGATCATAGCTCTTAATTGAAGCCCGTAGAACTTTGAATTCCAAACTCTTTATCACTGTCGTAATGATGACGATCTTTGTTTCCATTGGGTCCATCTAAACCTGTAAATACGGATTTGCTTAATTAATAATCAACAAAACGTCCGACAACTGGTTTACAGGTTTGCGTCTACAGCTCATAACTCTCAGCCCGCTTAATTTAATAGCACAGTAACTCAGTCAAATTTCAAGCCTGCAGCCGTTGCGAGCTTCACATTGTACTTACGTGGCTCTAATTTAATAGATCTTTTAGTGATACTATTTTATTGGACAAACATTATAGTTAGAGTGACAAGCTGGTCAAGTGTTCAGGTCTGTACAAGGTTTGAGATAAGAGGAACCATGAGTAATATAAGTTAGAGCAATAAATAGCCCCATATATAAAGCAGAAAAACAACAATAAAGCATGGGAAGGAATATGTTAGGGTCACAAGAAATTCTGATAATGTGATAAAAATCCCCACACGGCTGAAAACTTGCAAACCTATTATGTAAACTACATTGGAGGATGTGCATGAATATGACCATCTGATGTATGAATAAGCTGAAAATGTTAATGCAATATGTAAATAACATATTGGTGGGAAATCTCCCGCTCACCCTGCCTGTGCCTCCCTTGTACATAGGAATGATAGCGATATCAAAGAACATATGAGATATTCATGAGTCTTAATCTTGTCACATAGATAAATGGAATAGATTGGACTGGTACACTACAAACAACTTCACTATCAACACATATGTACAGGACAAAGATTACTTGTTCCAAATGTTTTTTTTTTTTATGTTTTGCCATACATTTTAGATTATTCATATATTTTTCAATACAATTCCTTAAATTTATGAAGCACCATAGACATTGAAATTGCACCCATTTGTAATATGGAAAGTATTAAAATATGATTTAAATGGCACTTTAGCTTTAAAGGGACATGGAGACTTCCCTGTTTTTAATATTAAAGCATTTTATTAACGAGTGCTTAAAAGCTCTGTTTTTTTCACTGAAACCTACCCAAGACAAAGTTCCGCCCCTGTAGCTCATGTATACGTTTCTATAGCTTTAGATGTACTAGCCAATACCAGGCAGTGTCTCAGCAGCATGTTCTTAAAATATTGCTGAGGCAGAGCCATATTCTATTAGCTGCCTGCAAATGCCTTATACTCATAAATGTGGCTGCAGGTGTATTTTCGAAATGTTTAGATGTAGTCTATTGACTCCAGCATGTAAATTCCGACCTTAAGGCTGGACTCGTAAATCCTGATTTTTTAAATTTGATTTCACGGGGCGTGATTATATGATCTGACAATATTTAAGCATGCCTGTAATTTACTTCTTAGACACAGCCAATAGTAAATGAGACCGTCATCAAGACATCAGTAAAACATGGTTAAATTAGACTTTATCTGCAATCGGAGGCTAATAATTAATTAGTGCCAATAAGTAGTATTTCCAGATCGGCTTGCAATCAAGCAATCTATAAAATGCATTAGATCATCTGTTCTAGTCCATGTGGGTTTCATGATATATATTATTAACCCCTTGAGTCCAGTTATCCATATTACTCAGAAATAACAGTTAAAAACAATCATTTTTGATTGCATCTTTGTGGGTTTGTGACTGTTGTGCAATTCATTCTAATGTCTTTCCATGCCTTTGACCTAGGCATATGTGACAAGGTGCGTTAATTAACCATATAACTCAACCCAATAAAGACACAACCCCTGAATTGGGGTATAACCAGGCCACAGGTTTATTATCACAACATATGGTAACAAATATATAACCAAAACACGAGGTACACCCGCCCGAGGAAGGAGCTCACCCTCCCAGAGGCCCAATGGAACCCTGTGCCTAATGAACCTCTGGTACCAACCAGGACCGGATATCTTCTCAATCAATGAGCTGCCACCTAAGGCGAATGAGGCACCCCCGCCACCGGCAAGACCGACAGTCTAAGCATCATCAACCCCCACCATGGCCTGGATGATACCCACCTTCAATGTATAATTAAATAAAGCTAACCCCACTTCTTTAAAGTACACAACATCAGATGAATAATACTCATGAGCCCCGGGGACCTCCAAATCTCTATGTTGACCAGAAACCTACCAAACTTCCTAACAAATGATGCTATTATCTTGTTCACCCTGCACCAAGACCTGTCCAACCTTTTATGGTGATTAGCTCCTCTCCATTTTAATCTGGGCGTAATCTGTCACCAGATAACCAACAAACCCGGGAATAACTCCCTGAGCCTCAAAATATCCCATTTCATAATCCAAATTAACTCCTTCATGGGCATAAAACCCAGGTCATTTCCGTCCCACATGCAACAATAAGATTTCCGGAGGAGGGAATAACCTTGCATACCCAACTATTTTTTCCAAAACCTGTCCTCACTTCATTCCCCAAATCCCAAACCATTTTACATAGACTGCTTCCTCTGGAAAACCCAACTGTCGACCATTATCCTGATTAGCTGCCGACCTTCATGCCCAATATATGTATGAATTCCCCACAATCCATAACTGTAATGGGGCCTCTGCAAACAAGAGAAACAAGACAGTATAAATGCAAGACTTTTATTTCTAACGTACACATCATTGTACCACACTTGGGTCACAGAAAACAGATAGGGGGCAGCCGCTACTTTCCCTACTGCTCCTCTCCTCTTCTGTTCTCTCACTATCCCTCTCCATCTCTAGCTCCAAGCTGCAGGCTCCTTCATCCCTGCTTCCTACTTCTTCCGGCTCCTCAGCCTCCACTTGCTGGGCCCCAGCTAGTTCGTCTTGCTTCCCCAAATGCTGATGTTTCTTTGTAGCCCTGCTCATCCCACTTGCTGGCTGCCTTGTCTTGTTGCCCCCCAAACTTCTGCATCTTGTTGTGCCTGCCTTCCTATCCCCTTCTTCCTGCCACCTCGCTGCAGTCCTTCCCCTGCTCCCTCTCCCCCCTGTATAGCTCCCCTGCCCACTCGCAGCCCCTTTCCCAGCTACACTTAATGCAGACCCCCCAGGCCTTGCTCCCGCTCCGCTTTGCCGCTCTCCTTGCTTGCTCCTTTGCCCCTTGCCCTTTCACTGCCTGCTGTCCCACCTTCTCAGACCTCCGTCCTGCAAACGCTGCTATTCCCGCCTCACCGGCCAACGTCACTGCACGGACGGATCTTCTTTCGCGGATGGATCTCCGCCACTGTCTGTTCGCCGCAAGCATGCTCCTGCACTGGGCTCCTTCCAGGCTCTCCATCCTGCTTGCCACGATGTGCCATCGCCATCCTCGGACCTCCTGCTCCCATCTGCCGACTACTGGCAGGTAAGCCACTTATTGGCTCTTCCAGGCCCCTCCTCCTTCCTCCTGCTGTCTTGGCACTCCCTCGCTCACTTGACTCGCCGGTCTGCACAGCAGTCTCCTCGCGGGGGTCCCATGCTGCCTTCTCTGCCAGGGGGTCTCTTCTGATGGCCTGTTATAGTACAACAATGTGTGTTTAATTGCTGTTACAGCTCTAATAGGTGTTTGGAAAAAAACTAAGTCAGAGCTGCTCATCAGAGAACAAATTAACCTTAATAGGTTAGTTCTATGGCCATGATAAGCCACTCTTTTAGCTCAATTGTGCCCTTCACAGGAAAAAAATATCCTGTAGTATATGCGTCTGGTCCCACTCAAAAGAGTGACCCAGCCCCGAAAAACCAGGCAATTTTACCCTGAACAGGAGAAACAGCAAACCACAGACGTGTTTCGGCCTTTATGGGCCTCGTCAGTGAGATGCTGCTGAACTCCCTAAGGCACAGTGAGCAAGGGTTCAATGTCTGGAGTCCCCTTTTACCCTTAGGGAGACTAAACCCTAAGGGTAATTTGCATAAACAAAAAAACTAAGTCAGAGGTGCTCATCAGAGAACGAACCAACCATAATAGTTAGTTCTATGGCCATGATAAGCCACACTGAGAACAACCTCTTTTAGCTCACTTGTGCCATTCATAAGAGCAGTTTTAAGTGTGTATAAATTTACAAATTGGGCAATAGTACATCTAGAGCTATAGAAACATTATATACATGAGCTACATGTGCAGAACTTTGTAGATAATCTCTAAACGTTTTCATTAAATACAAACAGAAGTTTTAATCACTTGTTAATAAAATTATGTTTATATATAAACTAGTGACTTGCCTGTCAAAAATGACGGCAATAAAATTTTAAGCCATGGCAATGCTGTATGCCACACAATGTAAGGCTTTTGCTCCTCTGAGGACCTTCGGCGCTCATTGCGAGCCCCGCTCTAAACGCCTTTTGTTGTGTTTTTCGCGTTTTTCGTTGTGCACAGTTCGGCCGTTAACTTCGTATTTTTGTTTCTAAAAGTCATACGTCCTTGGCGGTGTTATGCGCGCTTCGGGTTTGTGTAGCCTCGTTTTCAAATTTATTTTTATGTTAACTTCATATTTTTACAACTTTGCATTCTTTTTTCTAAGTCCTGCGGGTCGTATTTCTTCTTCAAAGTCTCGCTTTCCTTGGTTGTTTTTTGCTGAGATTGAGGCGCCGTAAAGCCCCCACCTCCGCGAGGTCCGTATTTGCGGCCTGCTAAGAGCCTTCGGCTCATTGCAGCTAAGATGTGCGAGCTTGCACCTCCGTAAATGCGGCCCTCGCGGCCCAAACTGCGTCCTTCGCTTTGTGAGAGATGCAGTTCTGCAAGCTCGTAAAGCATGACGACAACTCGCAGTTTGACAATTATAATATGTGATAAACACTTAGGTAGTTTATTTTAATATTTATAACAGGGAACCTTCCACATTTCTTTAACATGTTAAAACCAAGGAGGTTGCCTTTCTTGTCTCAAATCCTATGTATACTGGCATTCTCTAGAAACAAATATCAGTTGTACCATCTCTAAGAGATAAGGAGGGTAACACCAACAAAGGCTTGAGTGAGTATATTTTGCAGATTTAGAACGACTGAAACTGATTCAGAAGGAGAAAAGCACAAGTTTATGTCCAACTTGGAGTAGGATTTAGGCAGGAACATAAACAATAGAATAATGTTTTTAGTATTTATATGCACTATAATAGCTTGCAGCATGTGAGTAACACCTGCGCAATGCAAACTGCACGGACGTTACTCACATGCTGCTTGTTGGCACGCTGGGAGAATCCCCCAAATGCGCATGCAGTGTTGTAGGGGGAGGGAGGGGGAAAGAGCGAGCGAGAGGGGAAAGAGAGAGGGTGGAGAGAGGGAGGGTGATAGAGAGGAAGGGAGGGGGACAGAGGGAGGGGGACAGAGAGAGGGAGGAAGACAGAGAGAGAGAGGGAGGCAGTCAGAGAGAGATGGAGGAAGGGAGAAAGAGGGGGAGACAGAGGGAGGGGAGAGAGATGGGAGGTGAGAAAGGGAGGGAGGGGGAGAGGGAGGTAGGGGGCAGAGAGGGAGGGAGAGAGAGGGAGGGAGATAAAGAGCGCGAGAGATATGGGTGAGAGAAAGAAAGGGAGGGAGAGAGAGAAAGGGAGAGCGAGGGGAGCAGGGAAGAGGGGCAAGGAAGAGAGACAGAGCAAGCTATAAGAGCTAAGACCACAATCATATTTTGTACACATTTCGTTTGGATTTAATGTTTAAAATTTTGATATTTTATTTTAGCTATATTTTGGATTTTTCGATATACATTTTATTAGCAATGATTAGGGGGAATGTCAATTAATTTATGAATAATTATTTTTTAGAAAGAATTGCATTTTTTAAACTCTTTTCTGTGTCCTTTAATAAGGATTTTAATTGAAATTTAAGGGAAGACTGTGGTCAATACTACTTCTATATGGTCTAGTTATGATAATGGGTTAAACATTTTAGAAAGCAAAAAACAAACAAACCCCACAACCTTTACATTATGCAACTTTAAGTGCAATGTTTCCTTTCCTGCCTGCTGCCTCCTATTTCCTCAGGTGGTAAACTAGTGAGTTTCCCTAAAGTCATGTTTAGAGCACTGGCAGTTGTTACTGTCACTTTCCCATTGTGCAGGCAGCCATTTTAAAGTCTCCTTCCACCTCAGGAAGTTGATCTGCTGAAGAGAAAATGGCAGATTTCACAGCACGATAAATACATATAAATATAATAAATTAGAAGCTATATTGTTTTACATTCTAAAAATATGCTACATATTATCCAGGGTACTTCTTAAAAATATTACATTTTAAAATTTGCCCATAGTATTTCTGGTGCACCCACTATTGCCCTAGGTAACCTGCTATCCAGATTTTCAGGTAATTCTGAGATTTATTAAAGATTCTTCTCCTATGTTATACCGAACTCATTCCAGCTCATTGCGAGGGTATGTTATGGGCTTCTAACCCATAACACCAATCAGAATTGTTATATTCATATACTGAATACTGATTATCTGAAATATGGTTGACACATGTTTGAGCCAATCAGAAGCCTTACAATACTATATAAGGCTAGGAAGTGTTCTAAAAGCTGTTAGTCTGTGGGAGAGCTCCTCACAGAAGCTGATGCATAAGTTAAGATGTTTTTCTTTTTATACAGCGGCAGCTTTTTTTCAGGTGGAGACCCTTTCCATCCAACATCTACTGCCAACATATATGTGCTTGTTTATCTTAGAATGAACATTGAGGACAAGGGCATTGTGGATCATTGCTGGAATGTCGCCAAAGGGTGGGTAAGTATAGTTTCCAGCCATAGAGGCTTCCATTTTTTTTTTTTTGGTACATTTTATTTTTTATTTTCATGTATATCTTTTTAATGTATTCCTTTTTCATGTATTTGTTTTATCTGTGAAATTCTTTTTCTAATTAATATATTTAATTTGGAGTGATCTTTTTCACTATGGAGGTCCTTGTTGTCCCACATGGAGTGTTAGGGTCAATGAGGGTCCATAAGAACCCCTACAGTAGTAGTTAGGGTGCTTCATGGTAGGGGGTTATGGTTAGGTACCCAAAGTTTATAGGATTGCATACCATGGGGGTCCATAGAGACCTCCATGGTATGGAATTAAAGTTAGGTGCCATGGCTCTTCTTAGAGATCTCCATGGTAGTGAAGTAATATTAGATTCCATGGGGGTCTATAAAGAGCGTCATGGTTATACTTAGAGGCCCAACATTTTTGCGCATTATAAAAATAGCCACATCTCTGGACCTGCTCATCTGGAGATATAGGGCTCCATTTCATTCCTTAGAGTTGTTGACTTACGAGTCAAGTAGATTTGTAAATCACTACCAACCTACTCTAAAACACAGTAAACCTAATTCTACAGGAATTGGTCGCGAAAGGATCGAAAAGGTAAACAAATCTCACTACATGTGTAGCCGTCCCATTACAATTTTCTCCAAGTCCATCACATTCTAAAAATCAAGTAATACACGTTAATCTCTGAGTGCTTGTAAGTCCTCAAAGTGTCTAAAAATCCTAGGTGTACTCAAAATCACCAATAGCAAACCACCTGTAGCAAACTCTTCACCACATGAGTAGCAAACAAGAGTCAAATCTGATGCAATTATCAACCTAACACCTTCATTGTGTCGGATATGAGTTTGAATTCACATATAGGAAACAATTTAGTGGTTAACAACGCTCCCCCATGAGCCGCCTACAACCATTATCTAAAATTAGCCCTGTGATCTTGGGAAACCCCCCAGTACAGCTTTAAACCTGGAGAACCTGGATTCCCCTTACAAAGAGCTCTGAGTGGGGAACCCCAGGAATTCACACTTCCCTTGAGCAATCCCTGGGGATCCTACATCTAACTATGAGATGGGGTTTCTTAAAGTACTTCCATGGCATGTAAAATTAAGCCACACAATGGAGGTCCTTAAAAGTCTTCTATGGCACAGTTAACCCTCAACAGACCCCATGGTATCATTCACCCTAACCATTGGGGACCTCGTGATCCCCATGGCACCTAACATTAATCCCTTGTGACATTGTGTCATATAGATAACTATCTATTAATCCTCGACAATTACCCATTTATAAATGAGCAGGGATCCCCAACTTGAGTTTGATTGGCTGAAATATGATTGACACATATTTCAGCTAATGCAAAGCTTGAAAAAAGTTTATTATGGGTAGGAAAGTGAGCCAAAGGTCATTATTTGATATAGGAGCTCCCCCTATAAAGCAGCAATTTTTTGAGGTACAGGCCCTTTTCAACGCGCCAGAAGATGAAGATACATGGGCTTCAATCGCGAATGAAGAGGACCTGAATCTACTAGTTACATGGATAGTCTGTGTTTCCAGGGCATAAGATTGAGGACAAGGGCATCATTGATCATGGCTGGAGGACATCACTGGGTAAGTATGTATTTCGTTTTAACGCCTTACAGGTTATTTTTTTGTAGTGCATTTAATTATATGAATTGATTTATTTTATTATTTTAGGTAACGGTTTTATTTTTATTTTCTGTATTGTTTATCTATGTAGTGTACTTTTTTTATGCATTTGGTAATATAGGGTCTATGATTAAGGACCTCTGTTGGGGGTTAGTTTACTTAGAGTGCAATATGGACACCTGTGGTTGTAGGTAGGGTGGTAGGTAGGAAGAAACATTTAGTTTTCTATCATTACTTGTTCGAAGTTCAATTTAAATAATATAAAATAACTAGCGACTTGCCGTCAAAAAATGACGGTCAATAGAATTTTAAATCTGGAAATGCTGTTTGTGACACAATGTAATTCTCTAACACTCTAAATCTTTTTCTTATCTAGAAAGAAGTACACAAATGTTTATTTTATTTTTTTATTTTTTTTAACAATGTACTGTTAAACTATATAAAACTTTGTAATGATCATGTATGGAATACTAATATAACAATCCATCCATTTCTCTGAATACGGATTGTAAACCATTACATGAAGTTTTCTAATATTCAAATTATATTGTAAACAGTGTGTAACGTTTTTTTTTTAAAAATGCTAACATAAAATCAATGCACTTTTTGTGAATGAGTCTCTTAAACCATGACAGAATTATTTTTAACATACAAACTTGTATTTAAACTCCTGTTAAAACACATATGTATTGAATCTAGAGGAAGGCAAACAGTAAAAAAAAAACATTGCAACTTAGCCAATTGTCTCAAAACGGGAAAAAAAAATATTCCTTCCTGGCCCCATTAAATGGCGATCGGATTACTCCCTGGATAAATACTTTATATTTAATTATACATTGAATTTTGTTAA
The DNA here is from genome assembly GCA_027410445.1 of Discoglossus pictus. Taxonomy (NCBI): domain Eukaryota; kingdom Metazoa; phylum Chordata; class Amphibia; order Anura; family Alytidae; genus Discoglossus; species Discoglossus pictus. The sequence goes on from CM050166.1 coordinate 13,240,627, forward strand.
CAAATGTTTCTGCTGCAAATTACATAAATCTTTTTTAACATTCAATAAATGAATTTTGCAAACTTTTTAACATACAATGCTAACAATGCAAACATTAATATAAGATAATAACATTTAACCTTAATTTATTTTAAACTATATTGAGCTTGAATATTGAATCCAGAGGAAGGCAAATTTCAATAAATGTAATTTCAACTTTGTAAATATGTTGAAAGTGTTGTCCAAAAATAATTCCTTCCTGACTCCATTAACTGGCAATCGGATTCATCCCTGGATCAATAATCTATATGTCGTGAACCATTTTAATTTTTCCAGAAATGATGATGCTGCTACTAACATTAAACCTTAATTACAAAGAATGCATCAACTTATCAGTCCTTTTCAAACATATTTTTAAGCTTACAAACCTGAAAGAAACATATTCAATTTTAAACAGTAAAATAGCTCAAATGCAAACTAACTGTTTTGTGGAGCCAGTCATGTCTAAACAGACTTCCAAGACATTCCATTTTTTTTATTTTTGCTTGGAACTATTTTCCTTTCAAAGAGCATAGCAGCCTTTTATTTCTGTATATGTGATGTAAGTGCTTTTTTCTTCTTTCCTTTCTTCCATTTTTGTTGGTTATTACTGTATTTTTCTGAAATTTTTGAAAAACTGAAATAGTATTCCACTAAGAAGAGGCCAATTGACCTTCAATTTCATACTTCAAATGAAACCACTATTATCTGTGATTACAAAATACGGTGTAAAAAGACGACCATGGTTTAGTAGATCACCCTGACTTGGGTTGTCTTCAACTGAAACTTTAATCTCATCTGGATGTGTGCACCTTGAAAAAGCAACATAGAGTTGTCCATGTGCAAAAACAGGTTCTTATAAAAAAAAATACCCACAGACTTAAAAGTTTGTCCTTGGGATTTATTGATGGTAATGGCAAATGCCATGATAACAGGAAATTGTCTCCTTTGAAGGAGAAAAGGCAAACCACTTTCACTTGGAGCTAAATCAATTCGTTTTATAAAAACTTGTCCACCTTTATGGATCCCAGTCATAATTTCTGCATGTCTAAAATGATCTTTTAACTCGTGCATAATTAATCTGGTCCCATTACAAAGTCCTTTTTTTGGATTCATATTTCTCATTAGCATGACAATTGCCCCTTTTTTCAATTGCAAACATGTAGTGGCATTCCAGATGGAGTAAAAGAATTAATAAATTTGATACTAAAATTCGATTCACTGTCTTTATCATCAGCCAGAACTGAATCTGCACTGTAATAATTATTTTGTGGTGCGTTGATTAATATATACATTTTTCGTTATTTAGATTCAAGGCATCTATATTTTTTGATTTTTTTATATTTTTTGATTTTTTTATATTTTTCAGAGTGTTTAGAAAGATTGCTGATATGCGTGATTCCTTGCAAACCATTGTTGATGGAATTTCAATGGTATCATTGGGTAAATCATGTATTTGTGGATGTTTTCTTTCTCCAATTTGAATGAGTCATTCATTGAATTCATTTTGGCCTTCTGATCTCATGTTTAACTCTAAATTGAGATGTGTAATTATTTTCCACAGTTTATTTGTCTTGATACATGTTTCAATAATATCAGTTTCCATGTGGCACAACAGGTAATGTTTGCCTAAAATCTCCTCCTAACAGCATCACCTTTCCACCAAAAGGCAAATTATTATCCATCACTTCTTTTAAGAATCTATCAATACATTGCAAATCATGACATGACATCATTGTTGCCTCGTCTATGAGAATTAATTTACTTTTTTTGTTTATTTTTTGGCTTGTAAAGAATTCAGTCAAATATCTGACACTGATGTTTCCAAAATGGGAACTGGTAGTTTAAATTCACTATGCACAGTTCTACCACCGTCTAACAAAAGTGCTACAATTCCAGTTGTTGCAAATGGCATTGCTCTCTGACCCTGTGCTTGAATGTAACTCATCAAACAATTGTACAGATAAGTTTTTCCTGATCCACCAGGGCCGTCTAGATAGAAATACTGTTTTTCGACCATTTCATCATTTGTATCATTTGTGATGGCATTAAATGCTATTAACTGTAAAGTATTTAAAGTTTACAGTGTTTCTTCAGTTTTTGTTTTTGTAGCTCAGTGTCATAATCATCAAAGTAGATGTCATCTATAAGTCCTGGATCAGGCAAATTAAAACTTGCACAATTTAATCCATGAGCAAACAATATTTCTTGAATTTACATTAAAGTTTTTAACAGTGCTATTGGCTCATTGTAACGTTTCAAGAAGTCTTCAGACATGTTAAATTTAAATCTTTCTTACAAAGTAAATGCATCAGGTACATTGTAAAAGATGCAAATGAACGCACATTGTTCTCTCATTTCCTTTGGCATTTGACATAGTGCTGCTTCTTCCAGACACCTATCTCATTCTGTATCATCAGCTATGAAGTTTTGATGTCTTGCAGCTAATAGGAAAGTATCATAAACTATGTTATTCCCTGTGCGTAAATGTTCAAAACTTTGTGCACTGGGAACATGTAAAAGAAGTAATCTTAAACTGAAACGTTCAATGTCTCTTGGACTGATGGTTTAAATTTGTGGTATAATTTTATGTGTATCTCTTCTTCGTTGTCGCCATAGACCATTTTTAAATATATAGTGATATGGAATCTCAATGTATAAAAATTGTCTGGCCAGCGTATCCTGCAGTCTAATTTAAACCATTGTCTGGCCAGCTTATCCTGCAGTTTAATTTAAACCATGCAGTAAGTGTTGTATCTCGGTGTTCACTTTGAGCTAAGGCAGTGCTTGCATTGCCTGCAGTAAAGCAAACAAACTGACTTTGTGGCATATGTACAGCTAAACGATATACATTTCAGAAGCTGCCACATTGCTTCAGGAGCACTGACATAGCGAGCATCTAAATAATTTTAAAGTTCGTCATGTAAAATTGGATTTTCCTTTTCATTTGCAGCACCTTGCACAACAACAGTTGCTGCATCATATCCTTTGTATATATATTATACACATATTTGATGGATTTAATAGAAGTGCAAGCGTCCACATTTATGTGTGCATTGTACTTCATGAGCAAATGTGGATTGTATGGAACAACAAATGTATTATCAACCTTTTGTCCATGGATAATTGCTGGTTGTCCTTGTTTTTTTTTATACAAAGGGTATCCACCACAATTAGCATAAGTTTGCATTTGAAATTGTTTACGAAATTCTTTTGTACATTTTTTATTTTCCATACATGCTGAATTAGGATTCATATCTCCGCATGGCCCATGAATCATTCTATGTGCAACAATGTCAAAAAGTTTTGAATATTTTTATGGATCTGGCAATTCAGCAGTAATGACTGAATCCACTCTCCCTGCAGTATTCAACTTATTCAAATTAAAAGTATGTGACCATGTGGCAGTCCTCTTTTTACAAATTCAATGGTGTGAACAAAAGCCACACAATAACTGTGCTTTAGTTATATCATGTATTAATGAACTGAGTTTGATTTAAAATACTCTTGCCACTAAACCTGGTCGGTCAGAAGTAGTTTGTCCCAGATTCAAATTTTCCTTGATCTCTGGCCATTGTGGCTTACATGTGAATGTAATGAATAAATCTGGTTTGCCAAATTTTGTGACAATAGCCATGGCATCATTTTATCTTTCTCGTATATTGCTAGGAGATCCTTGGAAAGTGGATGGCAAAAAAATGCTCTTCCAGCTTTAATGTCTCTGTTGGTAGCCAATTCAGCGACATAATCCATTAATCCACAATACTGTTCTACTCAAAGCTTATTTTATAGAAATTTTATGAAATTTAGATTATTTGCTTCAACTTTTAGGTAGGAATCAATAATCCATTGTTGAGCGAGTTTGCCCCCACTTAAAATTAGATTAAAAGAATCCTGAAAAGCAGTTTGTGCCACTTTATATTCCAGAATAGAAATATTGCATCTAACACAAACTTTACTATTGGGATAACTTTGCAATTGTAATTTTGGTTCCCATTCAGGTTCACCATTTGGAAAGAAAATGGGATATGTCATTGGATCTAAATTACAACGTAATATATTTATGTATATAAAAGGTTGTTCTTCATTGCGTGGATATATTCTAATATCCCCCTGAAAAGGTGGTTCACCATGTTCATTTTTAAAAACCATGGCAACCTCATTGACTGTTGGAAAATGATACCGTCTTTGATCAGTGTTGCAATCTCTTTTTAACACCATATTTACTCTTGGCATTGTCAATTGATGTGTTTGAGCATGTTCCTGTTGTTCTTTTTCAAGCTGTGCTAATTGTTTGTATGCTTGAGTGTATGGATTGTTGGCCATAATTTTATCCAACTGTTCAAAGACTATGCGCAAACACTGTTTATTTTCTGGAAGCGTCATTCTTTGTTCAACAGCTTCCATTGTATCTAAGACATATAACTGTGCAAATTTCCTTTGCTCTTCTTCTTCCTTTCTGCTAATGTGGCACCCATTGAAGCAAATGAAATTGCACTGTTATGAGATCTTATGTTTTTTTTAAATTGGTATAATTTGGAAATGTTGGATCGGTCATGATACTTTCTAAGTAATCTGGAAATGTGTGTCTTTGTGGAAGTCTTATGTATTTAATAAAGGACTAGAGAAATACAAAACAATAAATCTTTATTTATATTATTGGAGACAACGGCGGTTAAAAACTTCTTTAAAAATCAAGGGAATGGGGAATAATTCCTTAAAAACATTTAATATTGACTCCCTTATTGTGCACACTAGATCAATTGCTGAGAGATGAATACAGTATTATAATCTCTCCTGTTTTGTCTTTATAGGTGCTTAATATAAGTCTTTAGCTTGGCTTCCTTCCTTTTATATATAATTATATCTCAAAGAGATTATATTAAATATATATAGCCGGAATTGAGAGTCCTATAGGTAACCAGTCCATACATCAATGTGTGTAGTGCTTTATCATACCCTATTAAATATCTATATAATATACTACAATATTGATATCTAATCTCATTCACAGGTCTATATATCGGGGATATCCCCTCTTGATTTTAGTGTGAGATATACAGCTCATTACCCAAGGGTATATATATATATATCTCTTCTTTTGGTGGTATCTTTTAGTCTTTTTATATTTGCCACTTGGACTAAATATACCACTTTGTGATATATATATTTTTTATATATTTGTACAGTGTATCACCATGGGTTAAGATGTATTCAGTATATCACCATGAGTTAAGATGTCATTTTTATAGCTCTCCTGTGTATTTAGAGTACAATTGTAGCATATATATAAGGTATAACAGTGTTCCTAGCACTATACTAGGAGGTCAGTATTATCTCCATTAGGTTTATCTCCGTGTATAGGCTTTCTGTATTGGCTCAGTCCTTATATCCCAAATAGCATTAGTATTTCTATCCCTTTTGCAGAGTTTCTTGTTAGGTTGATCTTTGCTAATGGTTAGGACTCGGCATCGGGCTCTCCCGTGTGCCAGAGCTAAAGCACAACATATATCTCTGGTGAGGACTCAATAATCACGGAGCTGCATTCAGCTATACTGGAAGCGCTTGCTTATTTACAAAATTGGCGTCTGACGTCAGACGCTACCCTGACGTACGTTTCGTCACATGGGTGTGACTTTCTCAAAGGGGGAAGGCGATGTTCTCCACGGTGCCTCCTATTTATAGACGGATCGGTAGTCATGGTTACCCTTTACCTTTTTATGCAAGTGAAGGGGTAACATGTATAAGTTGGTCTGAAGTCTTACCCTTCCTTTCTGACAGCAACTAATGAAATCTCTGTCAGTTGGTCTTTCCTTTAGAAAAGGATAGGCCCCACAAAACTGACAAACAACATTAAGTAATCTAAAACAATGAGTGTCTACTTTTAGTGCTCTAATAAACATGCACTTCCTCAACATAGATATCACTAAAACTTTCTATATCTACATTGGTGTCATGTGTCTGAACATTGTTGTCAATGGGCAATATAGTATAAATGGGCAATGGTTCACAGACATGTTTTAGTTTACCGTATATACGCGAGTATAAGCCAAGTTTTTCAGCCCTTTTTTTAAGGCTGAAAAGGGCCCCCTCGGCTTATACTCGAGTCACTCTCCCCCCGTGTCTCTCTAACCCCCCCCCGTGTCTCTCTAACCCCCCTGTGTCTCTCTAACCCCTGTGTCTCTTTCCCTCCCCTTCCTCATCCTCAACCCCCTCCTCATTCTAAACCCTCCTCCTCATTCTAAACCCCCCTCCTCATTCTAAACCCCTCTCCTCACTTTACCCCTCTAAATACCTCACCCTTTCCCCTCACTTACCTCTATCTGCTCCTCCACTCCTCCTCGCTCCTTCCTGCGTCGGGACCCGGCATATGCTAATGACGTGACGTCACATGCGCGCCACGTCATTAGCATTGGCCGGGGTCGGCTTATACTCGTGTATATACAGTACTTTTTCGGTTTCTTTGAAGCCCCAGCACACTCCTGGGGACGGTATAATTTTTAAATCCTTACTAAATATACATACACATTCGCATTTACCATGTGGGAATAAAAGAAAAAGGAGTACAAGGAAATCAACAAGGCTTGTTAAAGCGATATTAGACTGGCTAAATTAGAAAATTAATTGAAAAAGAGAGTAAGACTAACCCTTAAATATTTTTTAAGTATATTAATGGGAAGAAGGCGAGGAAGGAGGCTATAGGAACATTAGAATGTGAAACAGGCCATCTGAAAATTAGTGACCAGGAAAAGGCAGATGAGCTAAATTTGGTTATTTTCTTCGGTATACACAAGGGAGGTACCAGTGGTTGGGACACGGCAACATAATGGGGCTACACTACCTTTGCCAAATAATTGGTTAACACAGGAAGTAATCCAAAAGAGGTTGGAAAAAATAAATGTTAATAAAGCCCCGGGTCCTGATGGAATACATCCAAGGGTACTAAGGGAACTGGGTTCTGTAATAGAAAAAACATTATATTTAATTTTTCAAGATTCACTCAACACAGGGTCTCTACCAGATGACAGGAGATAAGCAGATGTGATACCTATATTTTAAAAGGGAGCAAGAGCAAGTCTGGGGAATTATAGACCAGTGAGCCTCACTTCTGTAGTGGGAAAGCTTTTAGAAGGGTTAATAAGGGATAATATACAAGAATATATCTATTTGAACAGGATTATAAGTAGGAGTCAACATGGATTTATGAGGGATAGGTCATGTCAAACAAATCTAATTAGTTTCTATGAGGAGGTTAGTAGGAACCTGGATCAAGGCAACTCAGTGGATGTAGTCTTTTTGGATTTTGCAAAGGCTTTTGATACAGTCCCACATGGGAGACTATTGTGCAAACTTAGAGATACAGGAATTGCAGTAAATATCTGCTCATGGATTGAGAGCTGGCTAAAAGACAGGAAGCAAAGGGTTGTTGAAAATGGAACATACTCCGATTGGACTAATGTGGTAAGTGGGGTTCCTCAGGGTACAGTATTAGGTTCTCTCCTTTTTAACATATTTATTAATGACTTAGAGGTAAGATTGGAGTGTGGTGTCTCCATTTTCGCTGATGACACAAGTTGTGCAAGGTAATTAAATCAGATAATGATGTGCTTTCCCTCCAAAGGGATTTACATAAAATTGAGTAATGGGCATCTAAATGGCAGATGAGATTTAATACAAATAAATGTAAAATTATGCATCTGGAAAGGAAAAATTGCCATGCAATTTATAATCTTAATAGAGCAAATCTAGGTGGGTTTGGTGACACTTAATCCCGCGCCACTTAATCCCGTGACACTTAATCCCGCGACACTGAATCCCATTGACACATAAGCGGAGAAGATTGATACTATTCAAAGTGAGTTAGGCAAGAAAATACCCTATTTTATGTGCAACAAATAAAAAATGATTGCAATGTCTGGTTTTCTTAATTTCAGCCAATCTGGTCCGTGTTATTTCTTCAACGATCAGAATTATTCATGCGATCAACGATCAGAATTATTCATGCGATCATACTATTAAACTTATTATTCATTTGATGGATTACTGTTGGTGAAATTGTTTGCGATATTAGTTTATCTGTGAGTATATAATGTGTCAGCGGGATGAAGTATCGGGGGATTAAGTGTCAATGGGATTAACTGTCGCAGGATTAAATGTCACGGGATTAAGTGTTGCGGGATTAAGTGTCTGTACACTGGTAAAATCATATACTTGTGAACTTGCTGTTCTTTGTGTCCAAATCATTGCAAATTCACTTTTTGTCTTCAGTCAGATGAGTAATCTGTGAAATAACATGAAAATAAGTTTAAATCATTGAATTGCCTTTCTTCTTGATTGAATGAACTCCATATATTTAAGTACTCAGTAAAATGTACATTTTTTTCTAAAGTCTTCTAACCTTATCTTGTTTTTTATCTTATTATTAATTAATATTTCCCAAAACATTTACATAAATTAGCTGTAAGACAGATATATAAGTGCATGTTAAAAATTGTTCTTACTTTTATTGCATTTTCATTTTTTTAAAATGATGACTAATTATTAATTAATTAAAATATTATTATACGTTAATTAATAAATAACTGTTATCCATTTTAGCAACATGGAATGTAGACTTTTTTGTTCCCTAACTCCATAATTAAATGATATACCTGTCAAGGTGATCTTTATGATGTTCAAAGGCTGCAAACGTCACTCTCTGTGTTGAGTCAGCTGCAGATCCGATGAAACTGTGAAATAAGATTTAAATAATTTGTAATATTTTGCTTCATCCCTATCAGTCAAACACCAACAACACAGATATATTGGCATCGATGCAAAACATAAAAGCATATTCCTCAATGTATTGTTAAATCAAGCCTTTTTTTGCAATGATTACTAATTATTAATTAATATATTAATATATGTTAATTAATCAATAGGTGTTATCAATTCCAAATAAAAAAAGTTTATTTTTTTTTCTCTATGAATATAATTTAATTAAATACCTGTCAAGATTATCCTTATGCTGTTCAATGCCTGCAAACGTCACTCTCTGTGTTCAGTCAGCTGCAGGTACGCTGAAACTGTCAAATAAGATAAAAATAATTTGTAATGTGTTGCTTCATCCCTATCAGTCAATCAGCAGCAACACAGATATATTAACATAGATGGAAAACATAAAAGCAATACTCATCAATGTATTATTAAATAAAAAAAATGTTTTTGGTCCTGATTACTAATTATTAATTAACTAATATATTAATATACATTAATTAATCAATAACTGTCATCAATTCCAACTAAGAAGACTTAAATCCTTTTTTTTTTTTTTTGCCAAGAACATAAATTAATGATATACCTGTAAAGGTGCTGTTTATGTTGTTGAAAGGCTGCAAATGTCACTCTCTGTGTTGATTCAGCTGCAGCGTCACTGAAACTGTCAAAAAAAATTGAAAGCATTTGTAATATTTGAATTACCGTATTTTTCGCCCTATAAGACGCACCGGCAGATAAGACGCACCTAGTTTTTAGAGGAGGAAAACAAGAAAAAAAAAATCTGAATCAAACACAAATACACTTTACACACAGATACACACCTACATTACACACAAATATATATATATATATATATATATATATATATAGATACACATACATACATATACATACACACATAAATATACATATATATATATATATATATATATATATATATATATATATATATATATATAGATACATATACATACACACATAAATATACATACACATACATACACACACATACATGCACACATACACACACACACACACACATACATGCGCACATACACACACACACACATACATGCACACATACACACACACACACATACACATACACATACATGCACACACATACATGCACACATACACATACATACATACATATACTGCAGCATTTGGGAGCATTTGGGAGCCCTTGACCCTCCCTGACCCTCCTGATCCTCCCTGACCCTCCTGATCCTCACCTTCCTTCTGATCTCTGCCATCTTGCTCTCACCCCAGCGCTTCCTACCAGCACTCCTCGTGTACTTCAGCGTTGCGTGTGTGACGTCACTAGGACGCACCGGCCGACGCGATGCTGGTAGGAAGCGCTGGGGTGAGATCAAGAGGACAGAGGCAGTTTGAAAAGGTATATTCGCCGTATAAGACGCACCAACTTTCCTCCCCCAGTTTTGGGGAAGAAAAAGTGCGTCTTATACGGCGAAAAATACGGTAATCCCTATTAGGCAATCCACATCATCACAGATATGTCAGTGCAACTTAAAATATACATTTTTTTTTGGTCCTTTTTTTCCCCCTTTTTTAATCTTACTAATTACAAATGAATAAATTAATGTACATTAATGATCAATTAATCACTGACTAAATATATTCTAAAGATGTAAGCATTAATATATTCCTAAACTAAAGGCATTGTAAAAACATTTTTTTTTGGTTTAGAATGATTACTAATAATCAATTAATTAAATAATGTACATTAATAAAGATTGAATCAATGTGTAAATGTCTTTGCAATTTTTTTTTTGCATTAATCATGTATTAATAAATGTTAACCTTTTTTTCTTAATGATTACTAATTGCTAATTAATTAATTAAAGTACATTATTAATTTTTTTTTTGCATTAATCATGTATTAATAAATGTTAACCTTTTTTTCTTAATGATTACTAATTGCTAATTAATTAATTAAAGTACATTATTAATTAATTATTCAATGAATTAATATCGTACAAACAGGTAAGCATGAAAGTATTGCTGAACTAAATCAAGCGTCAATTCTTGTTTCCTCAATTTTGTAAAAAAAAGTTTTAATTAATAATTAATTAATTAATTATTTATTAATGATTATTAATATACTGTACATTTTTTAATTTAATTAGCTCTGAAGAGCTAACAATCTCTTTTGATTTTCCGGCAGCAGAAAATGTTCAGTCATCACCTGAGGAGAAAGTGTCAGTTCTGTGTCAAGTGTGTAAGTTAGTGTTGTAAAAGTGCGCCGTTAGTCTATATTTTACGCATTCTGCGGTTATTTTCCATCCTTCCTATTAGTATTTTTCTACCACATATGTGGCTGGCTGTGTTTTACGTGGTTCGGGGTCCTGTAGCCTCGTTTTCATTTTTTTTGTTGCCCACTTTTTTCCTCGCTTAGGCGATTTTCGAGTGGCGAAAATCATCGAAATCTAGTTTAATTTGCATACCCCCTCACTCACAGACTTCCTGGCTGTTGCCCCATGCTGTCTGTGATGTTTTTGTAATTTTATGGGTGAAGTTAGTGTGTTTTGTTTTTTTTTGGTTTGGCCAATAATCTCGTAATGTTTTGCGTCTCGTATTTTTTTTTCTAAGTCCCGCGTCTCTTTTCTTTTTTTTTCCCACTAAGTGCTCCTAGTTTCACGGCTCGGCAGCAATGAGTGTCGTTGGCGCTAATTGCCTAAGTGCTCCGAGTTTAACGGCTCGCCTCACTACGCGCGGGTCGCAGGCGATGAGTACCACAGGCGCTCATCGCTAAGTCGTACCACCACGCAAACAGCGTGACGACGTCTCGTAGTTGGACAATTATAATATGTGATTTCGTTAGATGCATCTAATGCATAACAGTTCTAGATTACCTCCTGTTTTCATAGGTACATACAGATTTATCTTATATCAATTAACTGCTGACTCCAAGTAATGCCATCACATCTTGTCTCAAAAAAGATTCCGAAATTATATGTCTTTATAACTTGAAAATAAGTAATTTTAGGGAGCACCGAAGGGCACATGTGTATATATTTTTAACTGCAAATTGATTTTTACTTTTTGTTTTAATGATAGTGTAAACCGAATGTTGGAGGAACATTTTAGTCATCCAATACCAAAGGGAAAGAAAACAACAAAAAAAGAGGATCTGGTGCTCATAATCCACAAAGCTAAACAAATAAGTTATATCTGTATGACTTCCAAATATTATACCAATCAATTCCCATTTTTTTTTTTAACCTTGTTATTGAGCAAAGAGTGAGATTAGCCTCCAGCATACTATTCAATCTTAATATTATTTTTTTAAATTAAAGTATTTATCTTTTTAAATTGACTTAATTTATCTACTTATTACAGAATAAATACTGACTATTATGGTGAAAAGAAATATATAAGCCCAAAAGAAAATAATTTGAAGTATTACAAACTCAAGATTGTTTATAATTTAAATATCACCAATATAGCAGGAGGAATCATCCAAAAGGATAAAGGAAACTGGGCTGTCTGGTGAGGTATAGCCGCTTTTTACAACCTCAAGATTGTTTATAAATTAAATATCAGCTAAACCAAAGTTTTTACTGGAAAAAAAGCAGTAGAAATACCTCACCCAATACAGTTTTTTGATGAGTTAACAGCAAAAGCATCCCACACATGCTGTTACATAAACCGGTTCAAGATAAAACGTTCAAGACCTAGTTTAAGCTTATAACAGTTGAAGCAAGTAATGAAGTAAGTAAGAGTATAGAAATAACCTATGAAAAATAATATTCAAATTATTTAAAATAATCTAGAGTGGCAATGAACAGATAATATTGTGACATAAAACATCTCAGTTGCAGGGTAAGAGTAATTAGATTCTACTAAGCAACCTGTTTCCATATTATAAGTTAACTATTGGAACCAACCAATGGTAATAAAAAATGTGTCTTGGTAGAAGAAGGAAATATCTAGTATAATTTACATATATATATATATATATATATATATATATATATATATATATATACTAGGGGCCTCATTCTATTAACGGCCGTAGGAGATGCGGGGCCGCAAGGACCGGCCGCAAGCTATTCGGCTATTCTATTCCTCTCAGGCCGGGGATTCCGGCAGGCTTGCGGCCGGCGCCTTGCTATCCCTTGCGGCCGCTCGCGCCGGTGGAAAGCCTTTCATCTAAAACGGCCGCAAGAGTTTCGGCAGCAAGAAAGCCCCGGTTGCTATTCTATTGCTCCGGGAACCCTCTCTGCAAGGCTAAAAGCGAGCCGCAGCTTACTTGCAGGAAAAAGGTCCCGCTAGCACCAATTAAGCACATTATAAAGCCAAAATAAAGCCATCCTGCACTCTGAGGAGACTAAAAAGTGATTGTAGGTGTTAGCAAAAATAGCACAACATTCCCCTACACTCAAATCCGTAAAAAATATATTTTTTAATTTATGTCAAAAATCCATGTAAAAAGTCCAGAGTGCTTGGAGCACCTCAGACACGGCCACGCTGCGGCCAGAAAATAAACAGTTAATGTAAACTCGGATTTGGGCTGATGTGCAAGCTTGAGAGTGGGTTACTATTAATCCTCATGTCCCCCAATATGATCCCTAGCATTTACAGAGCTGTACAGTGCTGTCTTGAATTTATTTTTGATAGATTTCTGAGCTTACGGCCGGTTGCAAGATATGCGGCCGGCCGTAAGAGGAGATCCTTGCCGTTTAATAGAATTGCGAGGTAACGGAACCCCCGCAAGGAATCGCAGCCTTGCGGCCATTTTACGGCCGATAATAGAATGAGGCCCTAAGTCTGGGTAACAAAAACTGGAATTTGTCTGTTAATTTAATAGGATCGGACTTTAAGGAAAAAGAATCAATACAATCACTTAGTAAATTTTAGATATTAAAACAGTTTTCATAAATCATTGGATCATTAAATAAATGCCAAAAATCATAGAAAATGATTTGTATATGTTTATCAATTTTAAAATAGAATACATTTGAAGTATTATAATAACCTCTGGATAAACTTAATTTTAATTGGCGCTCATCGAAGGGCTCGCAATAAGCGCCATCTGCGCTCATTGTGAGCCTATCCCCTTGTGTACTTCAATTGTCTGGCTTTGCAACGATCACCTTTGGAGGTCATAGCAAAGACAGATACATAAGTACAGTGTAAATTGGGCAAAATATGTGAGTACAGTGAATTAATAAAGTAATAAGAATTAATAAATGAGGCCAAAATAAGGCCAAACCATGGGTTTAGGCGGGTAAAGCAGCATTTCAGAATTCTAATGTTATGATTTGTAAGTTAGTGTTGTTAAATTGCGTCTTTTTTTTTTGTGTTAATTGGCTCGCGAGTATTTTACGTTCGTTGTAATGGTATATTTTCTATGTGCTACATTCTTGGCTAACTCTTACGTGCCTGGCGGTGATTTTCGCGGCTCTGTGTCCTTTAGCCTCGTTTTCATTTTTTTCGGCCGCCATTTTTCTTTTCGCTTAGTTGATTTTCAAGTGCCGAAACTTCTTAAATGCGACTTAAGCTCACTCCCAGATGTCCTGGCTGTCCTCCCGTGCTGTGTGTGATGTTTGTTTTATGTGTTATTTTTTTGTTGTTGTGCTTTTCGTGTTTGTGGATGTGGATGTGCGCGGTAAGGCCGTTAACTTTGCATATTTTTTTTCTAAGTTCCGCGGATCGTAATTGTTGTTTGTAAAAGTTGTATGTCATTGTCTGTGTTTTTCTGTGCTTTTTTTCGGGTGACATTTTTTTTTCTCGCTTAGCCGATTTTCAAGTGGCGAAACTCCTAAAATTTGACTTTAATTTGCATGCAACCTCACCCCCAGACGTCCTGGCTGTCCCCCCTGTGCTGTGTGTGATGTTTTTGATGTTTTCTTTTTCTTAAAATGTTTGTGTTTTTTTTTATGTATGCGCTTCGTCCGTTAACTTCGTATGTTTGGGACTTCATATTTTTTATTTTTAAAAGGCCCGCGGGTCGTAATTTTTTTTGTGTAAGTCTGTATTTCCTCATTGGACATTATTGTTTCTTTTCTAATTCCCCCGGGTCTTATATTTTTTTTTGCCAAGTCCTGCTGCGTGGTTGTTTTTTTTCAAAGTCCCGCTTTCTGGGTTGTTTTTAATTGCGAGTGAGGCGCCGTAGAGCCTCCACCTCTGCAAATGCAGCACCTTGCTTTGCGAGGGTCCGCATTTGTGGCCTGCAATGAGCCTTTGGACTTTGGCTCATTGCAGCCGGCATTGGAGCTTCCACCTCCGCAATCGTGGCACTCGCTTCGTGGGCAGGCAAAGAGTGACGACGACTCGCAGTTTGACAATTATAATATGTGATATATATACAGTATATACTTTAAAAGTCCCTAAGAACCAAAGAAAGATAAGTACTACAAAGTATTAAAAAAAGGAACGTAGGTTTATAATTAGTGTGTATTTAAATAAGGGGTTCACTGGTGGTCCAGGGGTTCTCTGGTTGTTTAGTGGTTAGGATTTGGTGCTTTCACCGTTGCAGTCAAGGAACCAAGAGGTCACACCACCCTGAAGCCATGCAGGATTGGGCCTGGTTAGTACTTGGATGGGAGACCACCTTGGAATACCAGTAGCTGTATGCTGTGGCCCCCTGGGGAAGGAACTGACAACCAACTCCAATATCTCTGCCATGAATGTCAAGTGGATCAGCATGACCATGGACATAAAAGATATTCCTGGTGTGTTGCTGTCCAAGAGGTCACAGAGAATCGGACATCACTGAATGACGCAACAGCAACAATTTAAATTATGTGCATGTATCTTTTTTGTTTTATTTAACTCTGGGATATTTTGGACCACATATTACTTTGAATATATTCCGTTAAAAAATCTCCTCGTGGGGTCAGCATGCCTTGTATACTGTAGTAGAGGAGACGAAACTGAAGGTTAAGAGTTCAGATGTCTGTGCACTTTGGGAATAGATGTAGATGTTGAAATATCTGGGACAAACTTGGGATGAAATCCATAACTGGCATAGAAGGGGGTCATGTGATAACTGGAGTCTACAGTATTGTTATAGGCAAATTCTGAAAGAAGTAATAACTACCACCTGTCATCTTGCAAATAAGTAATAAAACATCTCAGGTAACATTCCCGTATCTGGTTTGTCCTCTCTGTTTGCTCGTTAGTATGAGGTTGAAAGGCAGTAGTGAGGGTTCAATTGCAGAATGACTCTTTAAAATTATAAAGTTCATACTTATGGGAAACAGGAACAGGCTGACGTAAGCCCGTTGGTGGTGTCCAAGGGCTCTTGTACAGCATGCAGGTAGAACAGTAATACACATATGAAAACATTTGATTCTTCATAAATGGCCACCAAAACTGTCAATGCACCAATTCAACAGTTTTTCTCACTTCTCACTCCAGCTAAGGGAAGGTCATGAGTTTTTTTCATAACCTTTAGACCAAAATATGGACCGAACCGCGCGACCGAACCGTGCGCATCTGAAAACATTAAAAACACAATAAATACACACAAAAATACATAAAACGCTTACCCACAGCAAGGGGGGCACCCAGGACGTATGCAAGTGAAGTTACACCTCAATTTAAGTCCAAATTCCCGAGTTTAGGCACACGAAAATCCCCTAAGCAAGAGAAAAAATGGCTGCCGAAAAAAACAAAAACAAGGCTACAGGATCCTAAAGACGCAAAACACCACCAAACACATACGGCTTTTCAAAAAAGCCGTACAAGATACAAGACACACTTTTAGCAAGGACGCTAAATCATCAACAGCCGCGTACCACATACACATTAGCTGCCATTTTACAACACTAACTTACACAATGCGAAAACACACAGCTACACTAACGGCTTCCCCTCGCTCACGCAGCCTATTTACACTACACACACACTGCACACATTGCTGACACTTACACGTCAGCTCCACAACAGTGCAAACCTACATTGTATGCTGCAGGAACATCAAAACAGATTGTCAGCTCTTCAGCACAATGCTTCCTGCATATATTACTTACAAATAAGTAAAGTATATTAATTTATTAAGTTATTAATTATTTAATTAGCATACAAAAAACATATACAAAAAAAAAGAATTCACAATAAACACAAAAGCCATTCACTGCGCCACTCACAACGAGCGCCAACGCTGCTCATAGCACACAAAGCCTTGCAATAAGCGCAAAAAGCAGGTCACTCCCGACCAAACAATAAGAGCAAAAGGGTCTATCAGAAAAAAATACAACAACCAACAGCCTTGCAATGAGCGCCTTCGGGGCTCATTGCGAGCCACTCGATGAGCGTCAAAGGCACTCAGCGCGAGGCTCGCAATGAGCGTCGAAGGATCTCGGACACGCAAAAAAATTAATGTCTGGGGAAAACAATTCTATTGCCGTCATTTGTTGATGGGCAAGCTACTAGTATATATATATAGTTATGGTTAGCTTTTAGCACTGTCCTTATTATTTTGAAGTCTACATAATAATAGATATTAGTGGAATTTTATTCATTGTTACTAACATTCTACAAGTGAGTAATATAATGTAATCACCAAAGCATTGTTGGACTGATGGCTGATTACATTTCTGAAAGATACTAAAACCATTATTCTTCCTTTCACGGAGCTGGGAACATAGGGGCCTATTAAATTCCAGCCTCGTAAATAAGAGGCTTCTACTTAAGCCCTACGTACTGCAAAGTTTCTCTAACTTACAATGCTATTAAATTAGCCCTGCTGCGAGCAACGTATGAGCTACGCAGCAGGCCCGTACGTATCTACACTGCGTAAATGTACATGAGGAGTGACAGCCTGCGAGATGATATCGCAGGCTCCCACTCCTCATCAAGTGCTGCGGGGGTCCTAAAAGGGACCTCCGCGGCAGTCCCCCACATAAGCCCTGCCGTGGGGGGTACTCCAAACCCCCCCCTAGGCACCTAAAATGAACCCCCCCTCAATGCGGGGGTCCCTGTCGGGACCCCCGAAGTGTCCTCACATGAACACCTTGCTGCAGGGGTCCATAGGAACCCCCGCAGCCCCCACACATTAACCCCTTGCAGCGGGGGTCCCCGATCGGCACCGATCAGGCCCCCGCTGCATTTAAAACTTTTAAATTCCCCGCCGCGGCTCCTTAAAGGGACCGCGGCACACTATTACCCAATCCCGGCCGCGGCACTTAAAATTAACCCCCCTCTATGCTGGGGGTCCCCATCGGGACCCCCGAAGTGTTCCCATATAAACCCCCTGCTGCGGGGGGCCCCGATCGGCACCGATCGTGACCCTGCTGCAATTCAATTTTAAATTTCCCGCCTCACGGGTCCTCAAAGGACCGTAAAGGTCCTGAAAGGACTCGCACTAAAAATATTAACCCCAGGCAACTATAATTACCCCATTAACTCATGATGGTCAATCCAGACCACCATAAGGCCTAAATTAACCCATTAACTCATGGTGGTCAATACAGACCACCATAAGGCTCTAATTAACCCATTAACTCATGGTGGTCAATCCAGACCACCATAAGGCCTAAATTAACCCATTAACTCATGGTGGTCAATACAGACCACCATAAGGCTCTAATTAACCCATTAACTCATGGTGGTCAATACAGACCACCATAAGGCTCTAATTAACCCATTAACTCATGATGGTCAATCCAGACCACCATAAGGCCTAAATTAACCCATTAACTCATGGTGGTCAATACAGACCACCATAAGGCTCTAATTAACCCCATCAGTCCCATAAGGGTATATTATTACCATTATGGGCCTGTTACAACCCAACATTAACCACATAAGTGCCATGATGGTCCTCAAGGACCATCATGACACTAACTACAAACACTACACTATAACCCCCAATAAACCATTTAATCTAAACTAACCCCCCTCTACACTAATCTATTAACACTTACACTACCTACCTACACTACCTACCCCCTAATAAACCTTCCCACCACTCTAATTACAAAAAATAAAAAACCTACAGCACAGAAAACAAAAAACCTACAGTACAAAAAACAAAAAAACCTACAGTACAGAAAACAAAAAACAATTACAACCCCACCCCCCACTACAGAAAACAAAAAAATACATTACAACCCCACCCCCCACTACAGAAAATAAAAAAATTACACACCTGAAAAGGAAAGACAGATAAACACAATACAATACATACATATAATACATTACATACATTACATACAATACATGACATTACATATAATATATTACATATAATATATTACATATAATACATTACATACATTACATACAATACATGACATTACATACATTAAATATAATATATTACATATAATATATTACATATAATATATTACATATAGTCCTAATCAAATACCCCCTATCTATCTAACATACAATCTATTTAATTTAAAAAAAATCCTAACTATATCAAATACATCTCCCTATCTATCTAATATACAACAAATCCTAACTACATACACAGACCCTAATTTTAAAATAAAATAAAATAATTACAGTCCTAACTACATACACAGACCCTTATTCTAAAATAAAATAAAATAATTACAGTCCTAACTACACAGACCCTAATTCTAAGCTAAAATCAATAAATTAAGACCACTTACCTTTAAGATGTTGCTTCAGATCACTAACCTATGGGTCAAACAAAAAATAAAAATTAGTACAAAACATTAACATCAAATAAATAAACATTCTATACATTCTAAATATTCAACTCACCTTTACAGCATGTCCAGTCACTGTTTAGCTCTTCCGGCGCGGCCCTGTTAAAAAAAAAAACACAATACATGAATACAATATATAAACAATAAATAAAATACACAAATAAACATCTAAATATACATTGAACTTACCTCCCCGCGATGTCCCCGGCCTTCTCTCCTTCAGCCCCGGCTGGGCCGCGGAACCATTCGCTCTCTTAAAAAAAAAAAAAAAAAAAAACTAACAGAGGTCTGCACTGGCAGACCTCCCCGACGCTACTGAACCTCCCGGAGTCGTTTCCGGGAGGAAATTGGCATTGTCGGCTTGTGATTGGCTGAAAAAGCTGTCAGCCAATCAAAAGTCGTCAATGTAGGAGCCAATCAGGATGCGCAGATGTCTTCTACCAATCACTCCGTGGGGGTGTATCCCATAGTGATTGGCTGAAGGCATCTGAGCGTTGTGATTGGTTCCCAGAAAGATAGACAAGTGTTTAAGCCAATCAGGGTGGGATATTGGGGTGTATCCCATCCTGATTGGCTCACACATTGACGACTTTTGATTGGCTGAAATTGATAGACAGCTTTTTCAGCCAATCACAAGCCGCCGTTAGTTTTTTTTCTTTTTTTTTTTTAGAGCGCGAATGGTTCCGCGGCCCAGCCGGGGCTGAAGGAGAGAAGGCCGGGGACATCGCGGGTAGGTAAGTGAAATGTATATTTAGATGTTTATTTGTGTATTTTATTTATTGTTTATATATTGTATTCATGTATTCATGTATTGTGTTTTTTTTTTAACAGGGCCGCGCCGGAAGAGCTAAACAGTGACTGGACATGCTGTAAAGGTGAGTTGAATATTTAGAATGTATAGAATGTTTATTTATTTGATGTTAATGTTTTGTACTAATTTTTATTTTTTGTTTGACCCATAGGTTAGTGATCTGAAGCAACATCTTAAAGGTAAGTGGTCTTAATTTATTGATTTTAGCTTAGAATTAGGGTCTGTGTATGTAGTTAGGACTGTAATTATTTTATTTTACTTTAGAATAATGGTCTGTGTATGTAGTTAGGATTTTTTGTATATTAGATAGATAGGGGGATGTATTTGATATAGTTAGGATTTATTTTAAATTAAATAGATTGTATGTTAGATAGATAGGGGGTATTTGATTAGGACTATATGTAATATATTATATGTAATATATTATATTTAATATATTATATGTAATGTATGTAATGTCATGTATTGTATGTAATGTATGTAATGTATTATATGTAATATATTATATGTAATATATTATATTTAATATATTATATGTAATGTCATGTATTGTATGTAATGTATGTAATGTATTATATGTATGTATTGTATTGTGTTTATCTGTCTTTCCTTTTCAGGTGTGTAATTTTTTTATTTTCTGTAGTGGGGGGTGGGGTTGTAATGTATTTTTTTGTTTTCTGTAGTGGGGGGTGGGGTTGTAATTGTTTTTTGTTTTCTGTACTGTAGGTTTTTTTGTTTTTTGTACTGTAGGTTTTTTGTTTTCTGTGCTGTAGGTTTTTTATTTTTTGTAATTAGAGTGGTGGGAAGGTTTATTAGGGGGTAGGTAGTGTAGGTAGGTAGTGTAAGTGTTAATAGATTAGTGTAGAGGGGGGTTAGTTTAGATTAAATGGTTTATTGGGGGTTATAGTGTAGTGTTTGTAGTTAGTGTCATGATGGTCCTTGAGGACCATCATGGCACTTATGTGGTTAATGTTGGGTTGTAACAGGCCCATAATGGTAATAATATACCCTTATGGGACTGATGGGGTTAAATAGAGCCTTATGGTGGTCTGGATTGACCATCATGAGTTAATGGGTTAATTTAGGCCTTATGGTGGTCTGTATTGACCACCATGAGTTAATGGGTTAAATAGAGCCTTATGGTGGTCTGGATTGACCATCATGAGTTAATGGGTTAATTAGAGCCTTATGGTGGTCTGGATTGACCACCATGAGTTAATGGGTTAAATAGAGCCTTATGGTGGTCTGGATTGACCATCATGAGTTAATGGGTTAATTAGAGCCTTATGGTGGTCTGTATAGACCACCATGAGTTAATGGGTTAATTAGAGCCTTATGGTGGTCTGGATTGACCACCATGAGTTAATGGGTTAAATAGAGCCTTATGGTGGTCTGGATTGACCACCATGAGTTAATGGGGTAATTATAGTTGCCTGGGGTTAATATTTTTAGTGCGAGTCCTTTCAGGACCTTTACGGTCCTTTGAGGACCCGCGAGGCGGGAAATTTAAAATTGAATTGCAGCAGGGTCACGATCGGTGCCGATCGGGGCCCCCCGCTGCAGGGGGTTTATGTGGGGACACTTCGGGGGTCCCGATGGGGACCCCCAGCATAGAGGGGGGTTAATTTTAAGTGCCGCGGCCGGGATTGGGTAATAGTGTGCCGCGGTCCCTTTAAGGAGCCGCGGCGGGGAATTAAAAAGTTTTAAATGCAGCGGGGGGCCTGATCTATGCAGATCGGGGACCCCCGCTGCAAGGGGTTAATGTGGGGGTGCTGCAGGGGTCCCGATAGAGACCCCTGCAGCATGGGGATGTGTATAGGGTGCAGGGGGGAGCCTCACACTGCTGTCTCGGGCTGTTCCGAGGCAGCACGTAGAGGCTTTCGGATCCCTTGCGTGGACTTTTTGTCCACGTAGGGATTCTTACGATATGCGAGACTCGTGCATAGATTTAAGGCTACGTAGCTCTCTCGGAGCCTATTCTCGGCCATTTTCTCGCAGTCATATCGTAAAGCAGGCTGCGAGAGATTCGGTTCTCGCAAACAGCAGGAAAACTGCCTTTTGCGAGCACCGAGAGAACTACGAGGGAGAATTTAATAGGGCCCTGAGTTTGGAGCGTCCGTTGCAGGCATATGCTGTAAATCATGAGTCGGTCTGCAGTGTGTCTGTAAGCAAAGCTAAGGCTGCAAAATTGTAACTGTTCTTAGTGTAATTTAAAAACAAATAGATCACTTTAATATAGAATCTTGTGCTCTTTAACACAATGAAGATCACTTATATTGAGGTAAATGGCCCTTTAATGTCATGTCTGAAAAAAAAAATGTGTGTAGGAGACCCCAAACATCTGAGCTTTTAAAGCAGGTCTGAGGTACATTCATTTGTCTCAAATGTTTTATGTTCTAATATATATTGACAACATCATTTTTAGGTTTGGAAAACATTCACAATGCATAAAATAAATGCAATTTCATATGACCACTAATATATTAAAAAAGCTGTTGGCAATACACATGCCAATTCCAAGTGTGCAAGTGAATTACAAAAATAAATTGTGATTTCCATTATATAGCCAAATAGTTACCAGGTTGCAAACAAAAATAAAAAAATAATATGGCATAATTAAAAAAAGTATTTATTTTGAAACTTTATTATACTGTTTTGCTTATTTAGATGAAAAACATTAAAATTATCAGTGTGTAATAGACCTAGAAGAGATAATATTCAGGGAATATTTCCCGAATAAAGCACAGCTGGAATAAAATTATGCAAAATAATATTAAGCTATTCAATACTTGATGAAAATGGATGCAAACATCTGAAAAGGTCACATTTTATAAACTGAAGGTCAAATAAATAGCAGAGAAGCATGGGAATAGAAAAATAAATATTAGCTCGATATGAATTTAAATTCGAAAAAGGAATATATTATCACAACATTGCACTGATAAAATAATACTATGGAATTTCTTACTTTGGGTTGTAAATATTACCCTACAGTAAGGTCATCTCCAATGTATGTAATTTGAAAAAAAGACACAGTTAAGGTGACTGCATTGTTAAAAATAAAGCAATATATTAGTTTAGTCCAAATAATTTTATAGAAATTGACTTTTTATTGCAATACACATGCCAATGACCAGTGCGCAAATAAATTACAAAAAAAATCATCCTAATTGTGATTTTAATTATAAATTATATTGGTTAGACAAATATATAAAATTAGGTAATTAAAAATAATTATTTTTTACATTTTATTAGTATATGTGTTAATATGCAGTTTAGATAATCAATGTCTGTAAGCAGAGCTAGAAGAAAATAATATTCGGATAGTGTTCCTGAAAAAGGCAAAACTGGAAGAAATGATGCAAAATAATATTAAGCTGGTCAAAAGTTGCCAAAATTGATGCAAATATTTGAAAAGGTCAAATTCTATAAACTGAAGGTAAAATAGATAGAAGAGAAGCATGGGACTAGAAAAATAAATATTAGCTGGATATGAATGTAAAATTTAAAATAATTATATTGTCACAATATGCACTGATAAAATAATACTATGGAATTTCTTACTTAAGATTTTAAACACTACTGAAAAAAAAATAGCTCTAAGGTGATTGGATCATTAAAAATAAATGCAATATATTAGTTAGATCCAAACAATTTTATGGAACATCGAACAGCCACAAATTATTAATGTATCAAAAGAAATGGTTTGAGATTATATTGAGGTCAATGAGAATAACCTTATTATTTTTGTGAAATGACAGCAATCATACACTATGTACAGATGTATCCCATGTTACCGTGTAGAGGTTGTTTTATTCATACTGGTGGTATACTCAATGTCCTCACTTAGAATGGTCTATACGCACACTAGTTGTGCTATTAATCAGCTAGACTAATGTACCATGCTAGTAATGGAAGGTGTGTTTTTGCAGGGTTATAGAAGTGTGGATAACTGGAAATAATCAACATTTTGGGTACAAACCTCTAGGTTTTCCTTGTCTAAGCCACATTCTATTGATCCAAGGGTGCACCTTGATTCTAATTCTCTGGCTCTAAATATGGCTTGTCTTCGAATAGCATCTCCTGTTTTGACCTAGGCATTTTACCCGACTTAGGGCTTCATTACATGGCTTCTAATAAGAAATGCTGCAGAATGGGAGATTTCATAGCAGCCTTGCAGGATCGCTGTCTCAGACAGGTTGCCACTCAATACATCATACCGGAGACGAGATCAACCTACAAGGCCCTCCATCACACCCACATGGTCCAACCTCTGCTGAAGAGGTTGCCTTCCTTTAAGTGTTTTTCAACTCCTGTCCTCAGGGACCAATAATAGGTCATAATTTAGGCACATCTTGGCTTCGACACTGATGAGCTAACCAGTGATGCTGAATGTTCAAGCCAAGATGGTTTCTCAGGATCTCTGACCCTCCAATTAGCATAACTAATTATTGGTCCAAGGGGACCGGAGCTGAAGAATTTTAATGTTATTTATATTTTGGTAGCCCAGAAATAGAACATAGGGTGTTGATCTCCAAGCAGTACTACCTGATATAGAGTGCTCACCAAGGGCCTCATTCTATTAACGGCCGTAGGAGATGCGTGGCCGCACGCACAGCAGGAAAGCCTTAGATCTTACACGGCCGCAAGAGTTTCGGCTGCAAGAAAGCCCCGGTTGCTATTCAATTGCTATGTAAACCCTCTCGTCATGGCCGTAATTATCTAAAACCAAGCCGCAGCTTACTTGCACCAAAAAGGTCCTGCTAGCACCCAATTAAGCACATAATAAAGCCATATTAAAGCCATCCTGCACTTTGATGAGACGATAAAGTGATTGGAGGTGTTAGCTTTCATAGCACAACATTCCCCTACACTCAAATCTGAAAATCATTTTTAGTTAAATTCATGTCAAATGTCCGTGGACAAAGTCCCAAGGGCTTGAAGCACCTCAGACCCGCAAAGGCTGCGGGATTAGCCTCTGTCAAGTCCGTAAATGGGTAAAATAGACCTACGGGTCGTAAAGGGCTTACTTACAAGTCGTAGCATAGAAAAGCCATCCTGTGCTTTTATTAGAAGTGAAAGTGATGTTTGGTTTTAGAATTAATAGCTCAAATCCGCAAATAAAGATATTTAACGTCATGTTCAATCTTCGTGTTTTATCTATCATGCAAGCCCGCACGGGCTTGAATAAGGAGCTACGGCTTGAATAAACTAGCTACGTGCTTGATCATTGAAGTCCGTGGGACTTGGATGGATTTTAAAATCAAAGTACAATTTGGCAATGTGCAAGCTTGAGAATGTTTTGCTATTAATCCTCATGCCCCCCCATTATGTTCCCCATCATTTACAGCGCTCCGAACCCGTACAGGTTTTAACAAGGACGAGCCCGCAGGACTACGGGACGGAAAGTAAACCGTAAATGATATATCGGATTTGGGCGATGTGCAAGCTTGAGAGGGTGTTGCTATTGATCCTCATGTCCCCCATTATGATGCCTAGCATTTACGGAGCTTTACAGTGCCATCTTGAATTTATATTTGCATTTACAGTTTTCTGACTTTGCGGAAGGAAAACAAGATTTACGGGTGCAGGAAAAACGCTTGCGCCGTTTGCATGATGTGCGGCCGGCCGTTAGGTGGTATATCCTTGTGGCACCGTCCATTTGAATAGCAAGGTAGCAGTAACTCTACACTGGGCCGGAAGATGGCCGCAAGGAATCGCAGCTTTCCGGCCATTTTACGGCCAATAATAGAATGAGGCCCCAATAATATAAATGTTCATATGGCGAACACAATATAATCATGATGGCAGGTGTATTATTTCAAATAAATATGGCCTATCTCACTTCAACAAAGTCATAATATTGGTTTGATATAACCATGTCATGTTTCTTATCAATTATCATGAAATAAACACACATTAATTGTGCCAAGTGTCATGGATCATTTGCACGTTGTTTGATTCATTATCTAAAAATGCAACTTTATAGATTTCTGATGTTCAAGTATATTTATAGAATGTTCTAGTGTTTGTCTTTAGAGTGTCATCCTAATGCTTTATTGCGAGATCCCAGATCAGTAATAAACATTACATAGTTACATAGTTACATAGTAATTGAGGTTGAAAAAATACTTTTAGCCCATCAAGTTCAACCTTTTAAGATCTCCTCTGATCTGCAATATGCGGATTAGCTGTTAATTGATCCAAAGGAAGGCAAACAAAACAACCCCAGTAAAACTTTGCCAATTGTCTCAAAAGGGGGGGGAAAAAGGGATTAGATAGGTTGGGTGTTTTATTTTTAGTTAGCCTTGAGATCGTCTGGGATCTATTTGCACCATACTGATTATATTTATGCAGTATGTTTCTGCTTGTGTAATCAGATTATCTTTGATCAACGCCAGGTGCATAACTGTACGATTTTGGCATGTTCGCTTTCGCAGCGGACGGCGAACACATGCGCTTTTCGGTTCGCCCTCTATACTTTATCATTGAGGAAACTTTGACCCTGCACCTCACAGTCAGCAGACACATTCCAGCCAATCAGCAGCATACACTCACTTCCAGAGCCTTCCATCTAAAGGACAGGCTGATATTCTGCTCTGTTTCACCAGTCATAGTTGGTGTACCATACATTAAAAAAAAAAAAACCCTTTTTTCCTTTAATCTAATTTCAGTTGCATGCCTGTGTCAGGCTCACAGCTTATATTGTGCTCAGTAAAATAAAACAACACTTTTTTGACTGTAATCGATTGAATATCAGTTGCCTGCCTACAGGCGTGTGTGTGAGACCTATTGCATCTAGTCTGCCAACTTTTGCCAGTGCACAGTGACACTCATATCTAGTGCAACCGTAGTGTGAAGTGAAATAAAACAACCCTTTTTTGACTGTAATCGATTGAATATTAGTTGCCTGCCTACAGGCGTGTGTGTGAAGCCTATTGCATCTACTCTGCCAACTTTTGCCAGTGCACAGTGACACTCATATCTGGTGGCACCTTAGATTGCACGCGCAGTGCCCCAAATTTGAAGTAGGAGGTCCGACCATGCATTTTTTTCCATCTCCCTGTTCCAAAAATCAATGCCATATACACGTCCCCTAATAGTGGATGTAACAGGGATTAAACCGATAGGAATAGTACTACTTAACAGTACACACCTTATAATAATGCAGACAGAGGCAACGCAGAGAGAGGAGTCTGAAGAAGAGGAGGCAGAGGAGGAAGGTGGCTTTGAGGAGGTGGAAGACCAAACACAGCAGGTGTCCCAGGGGGCTTGTTGTCACCTTTCGCCCACCCTTTGGTGGCTGGGTGGAGGAAGAGACCTTCAATGAAATCAGTGAGGACAAGGAACGGGAGGGACATGGCTAGCTTGGTATCCAACCTTGTGCAAATGGGGAGTTTGCGGTTGTGCAAAGGGACTGTTTGCGGTTGTTTGCGGTGCATTAAACGGGGAGATTGGTCTGTTACTGTGAAGCGGGTGTAACCCATACACTACCTGATCGATACAACATCATACCTGATGTTTTAAAGCATGTTATTCCAAACAATTTAGGAATGTTAGGTGATTTATGCCCTTTTTGGCTTAAAACCAGACTCTGCATCAGCTATGTAATTTTCCGTGGGAGTTTTGCCATGGATCCCTCTCCGGCATGCCACAGTCCAGGTGTTAGTCTCCTTGAAACAACTTTCCCATCACTATTGTGGCCAAAAAGAGTCCCTGTGGGTTTTGAAATTTGCCTGCCCATTGAAGTCTTTGGCGGTTCGCCGGTTTCGCCCGTTTGCGAACATTTGATGGAAGTTCGCGTCCGCTGTTCGCGGACCGAAAATTTGATGTTCACTACATCACTAATTGTAAGAACCAGTGGGGCCTTCCTTGCTCTACCCCAAGGTCTACCAGAACAGGTACTCCTGATACTAAGCTACTAATTGCCTACTGTCTTTACAAGCTGCCTGTAAACCAGACTACTTTCATTGTAGGTGTTTATTGATAGTAAATTCAAATAAAAATACAAATTTGAACATTCTTAGAGCCAATGTTTCACAAACCACAATGTACCAGTCAGGGAGGGCTGTATGAAGTATTCTCTTGGCGCTTGGCATCAAGGCTAAGGCATTCCCTGTACTGATGATACAGTGTTCAGCTCTGGGGGTGTCCACTGTACTTCAGAGGTGGTTGTTTTACTGTACAGTTCATTGTATTCGTGAGTAGTAGTATTTGTTATAGTGGTTATATTCATGTTAAACACATGTGATATTTGTATGTATTGTTTTATAAGTAGGTTTGTAGTAATTGAACTAGATTAAATTAGACCTGGGCTATGGAGGAGGTGTAATCAACTTATTGTTTGCAATAAAATAACTAAAATAATGCTTCACAATGAAGAGAGATGCAAACAACCAGCTCACTAAATTGTCACATAATTTGCAACAATTGTAATTAAGTAATTAAGTTAATTTGACCTTCTAAATCTGATGATCTTAATTATGTTACCAAATAATATTATTTAATGGCACCACTATTTAATTACTCTGTCTTATTCAGTTTAGTTACTTTGTGTAACTGTCTAAAGTCACCATTGTATTTTTCCAATAAATATGCTGTACCCTGTGCAATAAAGAAATCTTCTGGTTAGGACTTGTGTGACAGAACTATATTCTTTCCTGAATGCTGGGATTTCCATGCTCAGTTTGTGGCCGTTTCATGTGTCATAAGACAGTAATGTTTTTGAAATAAAATTCTATATTTATAAAAGAAACTGTGGAGTAAAATGTATATGTAGGAAAATTGTGAAGTGTGCATTTTATACTTATTTTTTACAGGTGACAACAGTAGTGAGTACATTTTTTCCTATGGAATAGTTCATGATATATCCATCAATTAATTATACTTTCCATTTATAACATCCATGGGCAAAATTTGGCTAACACAAGTCATTGTTGAAAAAAATCTCTTTGTGGTATATCATTTAACCCTATAAAACTTCTCCCAATAAAACAACCCCCATAAAACTAACCACAATAAAATTCGTAGAAAAAAATTCTCATGCTGTAAACTGTGGAAAATGAATTCAAGCTGAAACCCAACACTATTTTAGCTACTGGTCATTAAATTTTAACACTCACTGTTGTCTGTGTTCTATGTATTAGACAATTATGTCGAACAGACATAACAGTCGTTGTGAACATTTGCTGTTTCAATATCTAAAAGTGAAAAAAATAAGCAATTAAAGCAAAAATAGTATCTAATTAGCATCTTCCGTGATCAACATATTCCAACAAACTCAGTTTTCTGTGATTATCTGGATTTCCCTATTTTAAAATTACTCATAGCAAAAGAGAACTGGCTGATGTTATTGGCAATATGGTGCACAAAACAATGCCAAGACGATGGTATTTACACAAAAGTCGTGAGGAGCAGAGTGTTCAATCGGTATTTTACATAATGTGTAACATTTAATTGGGGAAAGACTACAGTGTTTATCGATCTAATGATTTAATAATATAATACTGTAAAATCTTTTTCATAAATAAAATTAAATTTTATACCTTGGAAGAAGAAAATTTATGTTATATTTAATTTTTTTTTATTTCTTTTTTTAATGTTTATTGATTCATTTTCATTTATTGTCATTTCCCAGCTAATGTTAAATGTACATGCAAAAAGTAGAGCAAATCAAAAGTTTAACTTATTCTATCTTCCAATGCTACCTGGAATAAAAGCATTTTCTTTGGGAAACTCCTCATTAGTATAAAAAACACATAGTGCACCCTCCTTTTGATGGCCCTTTTTTACTTAGTTGTTCCTCTTAGTGTCACTGGCAACACATATAAAATATAAATAAATCAGATATTTTATATATAAATTAAATATAAATATTAAAATAAATATCACTCCCCTCTCTTTCCATGTCTCTTAACTCTTTCAATTCCACTTGGATTTCTACCTTGTTACAATGTAGCTGTCTTCTTTATTTGATCTGACTCTTTATAACCCTTGGTTTACCATTAGTACTGTCTCTAATTCAGACATGCACATTTCCTCTGTCCTCTCCCTCTGAGCTCACATAT
Source organism: Discoglossus pictus (assembly GCA_027410445.1). Lineage (NCBI taxonomy): Eukaryota > Metazoa > Chordata > Amphibia > Anura > Alytidae > Discoglossus > Discoglossus pictus. The sequence continues at coordinate 13,270,935 of CM050166.1, forward strand.
TCTTGACGCTTAGACATTTCTTCATCTTTTTCTCTTTTTCTCTCACAGGTAATTTACCCCATGTAATCTTTCACCATTGACCTTGCATGTTGTCCTGTTCCTCATAACAGTATATTTTAAATATATCACGACATCAGTATTTTAAATTAATTTCAAACACCACGGTTTCAGCATTCAGTTTGGCTAAATGTGTCCACCTTGATGCAGTCATCAAGGATGAAAGAAGGCTTGCTGATAGGTCTAAAAGGCTTTAAGAACAGTCTGGTTAGATATGAGTCATACAGCCCCAATAAATTCCCTCTACGTGTAAAAATTCCCTCTACGTGTAGCACTTAACATAGCCGGCAAGACTTAAGGCTATTAAATTGGCCTCTTAAAGCTACCCCCAAACGACCTGCGGGTTTCAGGCGGAAACACCCTGCTGGATGTCAAAATCTGTACTCGTTTGCAGTAAATTCTTTGATCTGTCAAGCCTGTAACTGTTACTTTCCAATCACGATACATAATATAATTGCATATAAAATATTCCTTTAAAAATTATGGGCTATTTTCAATTGAGCTTTCGGGCGATCCGGGAGGCCGTGAGGTCGCAAGCTAATTTACTATTCAATTGGCGTCTTTTTGTGGGCTCCGAATGGCTTTTGAATTACAGCCTTAAAAAAATGTGGATGATTAAACTCGTAACTTACAGCCTTGAAAAGCCTTTGATCTTTCACTTTCTCAAGGCTAAAATCGCAAATCGCTATTCAATTGCTCAATTCCCTCAAGCCTCCAAATGTAATCACACTCGTAAATGGCAGATGTAGGAGAAAATCTAACAAGTGCTAGAGAGGACCCGCAAGGCGCTTAAACACCTATTCGTATCAATGTAAATGCAAATAAAAAATCACTACTGCACTATAAATAACGGGGAAAGCGATGATAGACGTTATAATTAATTGCACAACAGTCTCAAGCCCGCAAATCAGCAGCAAATTAAATTTATTTGTATGTGTCATTTCGGGGTTAAATTGATCTCGGGTATCAATGAGTTAATACATATCAGGCCTCCCATATGAACTAGAACAGTATAGGCATACATTTTCATGATTGTTTCTTTTGCGGATTTGCGTGTCTGATCACATATTGGACCCCCAAACCTAATTGATTGAGATGTAACTTCCATGTTTTACTGCCGTAATAATGACGGTCTAATTTTCTATTGGCTGATTCGAAATGGGAGGTTACGGCTTGCTTAATTGATGATTTTCACGTCAGGGAATTGCTCTGAACCGGTGCATGGTTTACGGTTTCGGCTTTGTAACAGTAACTTGCAGGCTTATGCAATTGAATTGCTCTGGAATCGGAGGCGAACGGGAGCCCGCAAAACACCCGCAGACATTCGGCTGTCTGAGATTGAGTTGCAGGCTTGGAATTGAATGTGGCTCTCTGTTATTTTATCATATGTTGGAATGCTCATGCACATGCCAATATGAAAAGCCATTCTGCAACATGCATAAAGCAATTAAAGACACACTACCTGACTAAATAGCAACACAAAAACATGGAACTGATGCCATATTAACGTTTCCGCACTCACAGAGCTTCTAATGTGGACCTTGGAATATATATATGATTGCATATACATCTCGTTCATCAGATCTACATTGGGAAAACAAATAGTGGGCAAATTACACCGCCACATCACATAGATCAAGTACCAGGTGAACATTTTATTATTTGTTGTTCAGTCCTTCAGTTGTGTCTAACTCTCTGTGACCCTTTGGACTGCAGCACATTTAGCTAGGTCACTGCCTGTGCTGTTCCACAAGGTTTGAATGCCAAAGATACTGGAGTGGGTTGCCAGTTCCTTCTCTAGTGGACCATGATTTGTCTGACCTCTCTGATATCACTTGCCCACCTACACTGGTCCTACATGGTATAGCTCACAGCTTCATTCAGGTACACAAGCCCTTTCACCGCCACCACTTAGCAATCCAGAAATATCACCTGTCATATTCCTATCAGGCCCAGGCATGTGTATTAACCTTTTATTTTGATTATATATGGTATATATTATTATATTATATCTAATGCTATTATGACTGTTATTATTGTTATATCTATTGATCTATAGCATAGTAACTAGGGCTCATTAGTTTACATATATAGGAATGTGACACTGATGCATGTAGATGTCCCATAACCCCAACCATTGAAAACACACTGAAATGGTTAGAATGGTATAACAAAGCTTTATTTCATTAACAGACCACAATCAGAAATGGACAAGACTGAGCATTAATATCATGGGTGTGGTGTGGGCGGATCCCGGGAGAGCAAGAGGCTATTGTTGGAAAAAAGGGTATACCTAGAGGGGGTAATGTCATAGTCTAGAATAAACATGATGTATAGCACCTACCAGGGTCACATGTCATCACTACACCACTACAACCAGAATCTTATGAAAAAAAAAGATCTTAAGAAATCACTCCATTTAATTGAAGAAAAGATTAATGTGCATAGCCCTTACATCTTGTATAGATCTGCTCAATGAAACAGATGATTCAACCTCTGGACTGTGTAATCCAATCCAGTTTCACACATACAGTGTGGTGACAAAACATAAATCTGAAAAAAAGTGTTCAACTAAAAAAAGGCAGAGGAGGATAAAAAAAATAAAAAATTAACATGCATGTACAGTACAGTGCTAAATACTGTACCAATATAGCAACTCACCTGATTTCCATCTGCAAGCATTAAGAACTATTAGCTAGGTCTCTGTATAATCAACAATATGGGAAAATACCCATTAATACGTAGAGGACACAATGGTCAGCAGCGAGAAGCACTGTTACTTATATCAGACCCAAGGATTTTTTACTGACTGATATTGAGGTCAGGATCACATGGTTCACTAGTGCATATATTACTGCCGGCTGTCATTAACATGCCATTGTGAGACTTTGCAAATCCACCGCCATAGCAGTATTAATCTACATTTAAGCTAACAACAATCATGTCTGAGACATCTGACTATATATGATAGCTTTAAGATTGTGGTAGCTACATGTTAAGGAGGGGCTGTCATTGAAGGAATGTCTAACTGAGAGGCACTGTGAAAACCCTGCACATCATACATATCCTTCACAATGCTTGCAGATGCAGAAGATGCCTTCATGGACCGGAATTGTACCTAAAACAAAAAAAAAGAAAAGAAAAAGAAATACAAAACCTACAAAATAAGGCGTTAAAAAGTTTTAGGGACTGCAGCATCTCTTCTCAACAGCATTCCTCAGTGACCATCAATTGGTGACATGTTAAACAGAACCCTACGTGTCCACAGAGAAGAAGATCATGGACCATGTGATGGGAGGTAGCCATCTGCTTATAAAATATCACCATCACATAGGCCAAGATCCAAGACTCTGTAGCCAGGCTAGATTAGGTTAACATTGTAACCAATAAATTGTCACTGAAGAGTGATATTGAGATGGCACAAAAATATGCGTAAACCCTAGGTCCTCCTCTGCCTAGGCACAGGGTCCCAATCTCCCGTGGCCAGCTGGGGTCTCCCTGCCGGTGGTAGTGGTGGTGGTGGGGCAGTAAGGGGCAACTGCAGTGGTGGAGCCATAATGGGAGGAAAGTAGGGGCCAAGCTGGGGACCAGAGCGGGTTGATTGGCCTCTGCGGTCACTCCCTGGAAGGCGCTCTGGGCCGCCCAAAATCCTGAGCAGCCCAGCCAGGTAGGACTCCTTTCCTACCTATTGTGCCTTGCCAGGCTGCACATTACCTACACATGATTGGCAGATCCCCCGAAGACAGCCCTGTGCTTGCTTAGCCTCTTGCTCTCCCGAGTGTGGATGGGGATCATTGCCTCCCTGACCTGTCCCTGAGGCCTGTCCCTTCCCCGAATTACCACCCCCATGGGATCAGGCCCCTTTACCTCTGTCCCTCTCCTACGTAATCCTGGTGCTTGGACAACCCCCCAAACCCCCAACCTCCTGTAAAGTCCCCTCCTCCTCCTCCTCTCTACCACTCCTCTCAGCCTCCTCCTCCTCTAAACCACTCCTCTCCGCCTCCTCCGCACTAATCCTCTTTACAGCTCTCAAATAACTCCATCTCTCTCTCTCTCAAAAACCTCCAACTCTGGGGCCTGCGTGCTACTTCGAAAGAAAATACAACACAGTCAATGCATGGGCGAATGGAAGGCACATTTATAATCTCCCTCTGTCAGTCATCTGCGGATAGATCACTTTCTATTGGCTGAGAGGCCTGTGTCACACTACGTTATACTGCGATTGGATAGTAATGGCTGATCGCGGCTCGGGCCAGCCCCTTAACAGCTTGCTATGGCCCGTAACTCTCAGCATGGTTGAATGTAATAGCTCTGTAACGCAGCAGAATTTCAAGCCCACAGGCTTTGCGGGTATACCGTTGCCGCTACGGGCTTGGAATTTAATGGGGCTGATTGTCTGCCCCCACAACAAAAGCTTGTTGTCATGGGAAACCATTTTAACACAGCGAGTCTCCAACAACTGAAAACCATTGTGCTAATATAACTGACCAATGCCTCATTAAAATACAAAGCTCCTATTATTGGAGAATGAGTGGTCCTATAAGTCAAGTTTTCTGGTTGATAGAATGGACATACTAGATGGCCTTTTTGGTTCTTATCTGCTGCAAACATATAATTCTGTGTTAGAATGTAATTTTACGAACAACTATTCAGCGATGAATCATTAGATTAGTAAAAAAGGACCAGAGACTGAAGCTACTGCAGTATGTGTCATATTGGATGAATAAAGGACAAGAATGGGGTGGGAGTGTGAAGATGGAGTGGGAGATAAAATACAGTGGGAGTGGGAGGAAAAGAACAAGATGGCTAAACAAATATCTAGCAGCGTAGTCAGACTTTTAATGATTTATAAAGTAGTATGATATTTAAATTCCCTCATTCAATAGCAAACTGACTGCTTGATATCCAATTTTCGTGATAATACAAAAATAGAACGTGAAAGTTGAGAGATTTAGAGATAAAAACGGAAAAATGCATTTTATGAAATACAAATAAAAATCTTAAAGCATTTTTTAAACCTTTGTATAAAAATGCTTCTAGCTTTTAATTTTTTTTTAATTTAATGAGATAAAGTATTTTTGATAATTAAAATCTCACAAAGCATAAAGAGACTCTAAACTCATGCATACTCCTCCAAACCATCAAAATAACCCCAAACTTTTTTTTGTAGAAACTATTTTTACTGCTTTAATAGTTTTTTAAATACTCCAGGGGTTGAACTACTAGTGACACCAGGGCCCTCCTCTGGTAGGGGCCTAGTGCTGTGTATTTTATTTTATTTTTTGCATTTATTTTTTTCTGTAGTGCAGGTTCCCCCCCTGGTCCCCACCACACCCAGATCTAACCCGTCACAGCCCTCTTTGGCCCCCCTGGGCCTCTTTGGTAGCAACCCTTGGCAGACATTGGTCTGTGTATCTCTTCTGAAGCTCCACGAGGTGGCAGTGCGGAGCTATTCAGCATGCTGGAGAAGTGTATCAGGGAAAAGGTGAGACAGCAAATGGATTATGTGATGGGGGAGCAAAGAAGATAGGGATGGGTGCACTGAGTGAGTTGGTATTGGGGCCTAGTGCAAAAATATTTTCACTCACAACCCAACTGCAGGGGGAATTTATTTTGTACCAGGGCCCTCCATTCTCTGGCAGTGCCACTGTTTATCTTGTTTAGCCTATTCTGAGAAGCATTTTTTGACGGTGTGTGTTAGGAAAAGGAAAAGGCTGCAAGCAGAACGTTTTGACATTTGTTTTATTGATAAATCCCATGTTTTAAAGGGCTACTGTAATGATCCAGCTTTAATAATTTTTAAATAATGAAGGTCAGTTATAATTTTTTCTTCAATTTATTGCATTTAATAAAGTCTGGAGATAAAACCAACACTGAAATGAACTGATTTCTCCCATCTTTTTCAACCTGTGGCACAGCCTGGAGCAGATTTCCTGCAGGTCCCTTTGAACTGCACATCCTAAAGTCATACGGCTAGCGTGTCTTTCAGAGTTCTGTTCTTCAGAGAGAAGTTAATAGACATATTATGTGAACCCACAGCTCCTCCCCAGCTTCTAGTCCTTATAGGAACACAGATAAAATGTCTGTTATCATGAAAGTAAAACCGAATGCAATATGTAATGTATAGTAAAAATAAAGTCTGTAAAACATGTTGCAAATTATCAAGCCAAGTTACTCAAAAAATCATAATATAAATATGGTTTTGGTGGTCCTTTAATGGGTGAGATGATAGAGAATTAACATTAAAAAAAAAAATAAGGGTAAGAAAATAAAGTGCTTGGTATATATATGTTTTGAAGAGAAATGCAACTCTAAATTAAGGCAAAAATTCTTAATTTGATGGAATTTGATGTCATGAAAACTGTAGAAGATTCATTGAACAATCTTCCAGGAGAGGTGGTATTAGTACGAGAGCTAATACTGGTTTAGCAGCACTGGGCCCACAATAGATTAGGGCCCTCTACTGCTGGTAATGAATAAGGAATCTTAATTTATTAGATGAGGATGGGAAAAGATTAATTTATAGAAAGGTGATCTGATTATCTACCTATATTTTTGGCTTTCCTATTGACCCCAAGGGGTGGGAAGAGAAGTTGCAAGGTAGGCCCCATTTACTAGCTCCACCACTGGGTAGGATAATTAGTAGGGCAATTAGTAATATGACATTAGTAGGTTGTGGACAGTGTGGGTAGTGAAGACTGAAACAAGCTAAATGCACGAAGTGGTTAATATATTTCAAAAATAGAAAAATATTTAGCCAAAAAGTCAAGTACTTGGACTTAGCTAAACTAGGGAGTGCATGAGGACCTCTATACATTATTCCCTACTTTTATACACTTATCATACTCTCATGTGTATTAATGTACTTATATGGTTCTCTTAAAAAAAAACAATCGACTTCTTTCAGATTGCTAATTCTTCTGTAAAGGTCAGTATCAGTTTTTATCTCCAGGATATTTTCCATTTTTTTGCTTGATATGAGTTCAAATATCCATGTTTGCACAAACAGATCCATTAAAGGGATATGGACGATGTATTATATGCCTAGTAAAATCCAGGAACCTTCCATATCCCTTTAAATCAGAACCAAATTGATGCATTTGGCCTTCAGTCCAGACATCAGTATGGCCAAAATACTATAGGCTGTAACCATTGAAGGACACTTTGGACATAATCCAAGTTAAAGAAAAAAAGAAAAGCAATGGGATATTATTATGGTTTGAAAAATTGAACCCAGTATGAAAATAGGGGGCTATATGAGCCAAATAATTCTCATCTGCCCTAAATTCTATATTTCTGAACAATAAAGCACAGTTGACAGAAAATGGAAAGTAAATATAAGGCTATGCTTAGCTTGCAAAGAACCAAGGCAAATGTTTGATAAGTAATGAAATAGGCTAATTCTATAAAGAGAAGGTCAAATCCATAGTACAGAACCACCAGAAAATCTAAATAAATATTAAGTGAGTATGAATATAAAATTTTACAGGAATATATTATCACACAGGAGATGAACATAATTGTCATATTTCATACTTCAGGCTGCAAACATTTCTGGAAATCAGGGTCAGGTTCGCTGAATGTTATTTGATGAAGGAGCCTCTTTTACCCTGAAAATCAACAATTTGATCAAACCCCCCGCCATGATATAAGCATCACTATACAGAAGCAATCTCCATTTAATAGACGGCTCCCACGCCAAGTAGATAAATATTTGCAATATTCTTTTTTAACAAACTAAAAATGGCCAATATGTGTTTTGAAAGTAAAAACAAATGCTGCCTTTTGTATACACATTTTTTATTGTGTACTGCCATTGCATTTTTTAGCTGTATTGTCCTCATACAACTATTTTGTACCTTAGTTTGGGTGCTTAACACCAATTTGGATAAACTCCTTAGAACAAACTAATTGTCCTCATATATTAATGAGATTTCCATTATACCTACTGAAAGCACAGGCACCTTGAATGAATGTATCTCTTTTCAGTGTTTCCTCTGCTTTTAAGGTCACCTTCCACCTGCAGAAGTAGATCAGAAGAAAACAATGCTAGCTTCCACTGCAACATTGTTGCACATATGATCTTCAAAGGAGCAGATTGTAAATATTGTACTACAATGATTATTGAATTACTTTAAATTGAGTTCAGTGGTAATTATCTTATGTATCCTTGAAATGTTCAAAATCCCATCGTATGCATCTTCCTCTAAAAATGTAAAAACATTCTTGTGGTTAGGCGAACGTCGAGAGGACTCCCTGCTACGGATGTCTGGAGGGGTAAGGAGCCTGGGGCACTATTAAATTCCTATATTTTCTGTAGTTACAGAGCATTTAAATTGAACAAGGCCGAAATTAAAGTGCCGAAACCGCAAGCCCGTAAAACCCGCAAGCTGTCAATGGTTTGGAATAGATGCCGTCCACAGTTACAATGCAATCCCGTAATTACGTAGTGTGACACAGACCTCAGAGCCAATGAAAAGTGGGATCCCAGAAAATGATTGACAGGGGGAAATAATAAAGCTGCGTTCCACACGCCCATGCGTTGACTGTGTTGTAGATTCTTCCGAAGTAGCCCGCAGGTCCCGGAGATGGAGGTTGGATAGAGAGAGAGAGAGTATGTGATATTGAAGAGCAGGTTCTTACACTTACATTAATTTCTATTATCAGCATAACTATTTTACACATCAATATACATATAACAGTAAATACCACACATAGATACACTTAGAGCCAGGTCAACACATACACCCCCCCCCCCACCCTATACCCCAACAGTTAGCAATTACACATAAAACATACTTTTTTTTACATAAGAAATATATACACGCATACTTTTTTTATTTATCCTTACTTTATTTTTGGGATTGAAATGGAGGGAGGAGAGAGGAGGGGAGATGAGTGGAGAGGATGGGAGGAGAAGAGGGGGAGAGGCAAGGAGGAGAGAGATAGGTGGCCATGGGGAGTGTTGAAGAGGAGGTGGGAAAGTGGAGGAGAGTGTAGGAGAGGAGGCAGTGGAGGGGGGGAGGTTGAGGAGCAGGTTGAGGAGGTGAGTGGAGGAGGAGAGGAGGAGGAAAGTGACAGCTTGAGGAGGTGGGACATAGTGGTGAGGGGGAGGTGTGTGGGCAGGTACCCATATTGATAGGCGGGTGGGCAGATACCCATATAGATAGGTAGCAGGGATGAGAGACAGGCCCCAGGGACAGTTGAGGTAGGACAGGTTCCCCTCCCACAGTAGGGAGGGCAAGAGGCTTGGGGCAGGCACAGAACCCCAAATTACTCCTGTCAGGAGATATGGTACTCCTGCGTGCCATCCGTGAGCGGCCCCCTCTCCTTTCAGGGGGTAGGAAAGTTAGGCCCGAGCCTGGGGCCCAGACATGGAAGGAGGTAGCGGCCGCAGTAAAAGCAGTGGGCACTGGGGAAAGGTATGTGAGGTCTGTGAGGTACAGGTTCGATGACATCAGGGTCCTGGTGAGGAGGAAGATGGCCAAGGAGATTGCCTCAGCAACAAGTGGTGGCCCCAGAGTGACCGTCACCTACTGTACAATGAGTGGGAGAGGGACCTCAAGGACCTACTGAGCCAGGTGCCAGCTTCAGGCCTAGTGGCCCAGCAGGAACCATCCTCCACGTCAGGTGAATATCACATACACCAACATGCCACAACATGTACATCACACACACACACTACACATGTACAGGATGACCAACAAGGACACTGACATGTCAGCTCCATGGAATTTAAAAGGGATAGATGCATCAGTCATGTGTCATTAAATCCATGAGTCTGACAAAGCACTGTCTTCAGTGGGCACAACAACATGAATCAACCAATAGCCATGCACTGGTTCGTAGCAGTTTAGGGCGGGAACATGATTAATTAAGCAAGCCTGTAACCTCCCATTTTGAATCAGCCAATAGAAAATGAGACCGTCATTATTACGGCAGTAAAACATGGAGGTGACATTTCAATCCATTAGGTTTGGGGGTCCGATATGCGATAAGACTTGCAAACCCGCAAAATAAAGAATTATGAAAATGAATGCAAAAACTGTTCTAGTCCATATGGGTGGCCTCATTGATACCCGAGATCAATTTAAACCCGAAATGAAACATAAAAATAAATCTTATATACTGACAATTTCCGGGCTTGAGACTCTTGTGCAATTAATTCTAATGTCTTTCATCGCTTTCCCAGATATTTACAGTGGGTCTATTGATTTTTTATTTGCATTTACAGTGCTATGAATAGGTATTTATCCCCCTTGCAGGTCCTCTCTAGCACTCATAGGATTTTCTTCTTCTTTTGCCATTTACGGGTGCTGGCTTGGGGAAATTGAGCAATTGAATAGCAATTTGCGGGTTTAACCATCGCAATTTTTTCAGGACTGTAACTCAGAAGCAGTTTGGAGCCTGCAAAAAGCCCCAGATTGAATAGTAAAATAGCTTGCAACCTCACTTACGGGCTACAGTAACTTGCGAAAGCTCAATTGAATCTGGCTCAAAGATGACATTTAGCAAATGATAGCTACTCAGAGTTGCACTCAAAGGGACAGTTACCTTACTCTAGGTGAGATTCATTGTGAGAAAGAGCACAAGAATGTTAAGCTATTGCTTTATTGTAATTTCAATAAAGAACAGTTAAACATATGCAAGCTAAGGTTTGTCTACAGACACAGTGATGATTAACAGAACGTTTCACATATTATCGTTTAACTGCTTACAAGAATGTAATGAGACAGCAGTTAAACACGCAATTAACATGGAATCTTCTGTTCTGTCACACAATGAAGAGCACTGATAATGAGGTCAATGGCCATGTAAGTGATTTCAACCAGGTTCAAGCCGTGATGTCAGATAGTTAGGAAGGAAAAGAAAACCATATTTTCTTCAACATCATTAACACATATTCCATTCTTTTCTCATTTCTCTTTTTCAGTTTCATTAAGGTCTGAGTCCGTTGGTGAGCCAGAGGCAGGGGTGTTGGCTCCATCGTAGCCGGAGGATACGGAGCAAGCCCCCACCAAGCAGGATACAGCGCAGGGGGAGGATGAACCAGGACAAGTTCCATGCCTTGGTGAGGAGGCGGACTTCACCTGAGCAGTGGGGCTACTGGCACGACTGTGTGCCACCCCTGTGGCCTTCGACCCCAATGCCCCCTCCCCCCACATCTGCAGCCATCACCATGGCACACGTGTTGGAGGGACCATAGGGGCATGCCCCCACCTTCTCCTCACCCCTGCGGTTCATTGGCCTGGCTCCCATTACTAGGTCCACCACCACCAAAATGGAGCCAAGAACCGGCCAAGAAACAGCCCCTCCCCAATGGGCCACCACCTCCTCCACAACCACCAATGGGCCTGCAGTCAGACCTCCGTCCCCACCACCACGAAGCTAGGCTCCTCAGGAGGAGATGCTGGCCATTTTGAGGCAGATCCTGGACTGTCTGCAGGTGATCCAGGCCAGTATCTCCTCCAATCACCTGGAGCTTATGATCAGCCTCATCCACCGCGGAGGGGTCCCCCGCTCTTTAGCAGCCCAGCCCCTCATCTCCCCCCATTCCTACACCAACAGCACCACCACTGCTTGTGCTGCTGCCTCACGGAGGGGTGCCTCCCACTTTCCCCATCCCCAGCACCTGTGAGACCGTAGCCGGAATGGAGCCCTGATGCTAGGCAGGGGAGGATGTAGGGGCTGCGCATATTTTTGTGCCTTCTCAACACTACTCCTCAGTGACAATCTTTTGGTCCAAATGTTAACTTAATCTAGCCTGGCTACAGAGTCTTGAATCTTGGCCTATGTGATGGTGATATTTTGTACGCAGATGGCAACCTCCCATCACATGGTCCAGGATCCTCCTCTCTGGCCACATAGGGTTCTGTTGAACATTTCATCAATTGATGGTCACTGAGGAATGCTGTTGATAAGAGATACTGCAGTCCCTATATTTTTTAAGGCCTTATTTTGCAGGTGTTATTTTTTCGTTTTTAAGTTACAATTCAGGTCCATGAAGGCATCAGCAAGAATTGTGAAGGAAATATATGAGGTGTAAGGTTTTCATTGGTGTCATTTAACATGTGCTAATACTGGTATATCTGATGGATGTGATATCATTGTTGATGAACAGTATCATATGGAGAAGGTAATAGTACACCTTGACCACTGACGCATTATTATTAATGGTCATGACCAGGGAGATATCCTGATAACTAGCTAATGGTTAGTAATGCTTGCAGATGGAAATCAGGAGAGTTGGTATATTGTTACAGTTACAGTATTTAGATTTTGTTTTGGGAACACACTATATGTGTGAAACTGAATTGGATTACACAGTCCAGTGGTTTTTGTATCTGTTTAATGGAGCAAATATAGACAAGTTTTAAGTGCTATGCCCATTAAAGGTTTCTTCAATTAAATTGGGGTGATTTCTGATGATCCTTTTATTCATCAGATTCAGGTTGCAGTGGTGTAGTGAAGACATGTGACCCTGGTAGGTGCTATGCATCATGAATATTCTAGACTATGATATTACCTCCTTTAGGTATCCCCTTTTTCCCCAAGAGCCTATTGCCTTCCCGTGATCTGCCCACACCACACCCATGATATTAATGCGCAGTCTTTTACATTTCTGATTGTGGTCTGTGTATGAAATAAAGCTTTGTTATACCGTTCTCACTGTGTCAGTGTGTTTCAATAGTTGGGGTTTTGGGACATCCACATACAGCACATTTGTGTCACATTCCTATATCAGTAAACTAATGAGCCCTGGTTACTATGCAATAGATTAATGCATATAATAAAAATAATAATAATAATAATAGTAACATGATAGGATAGTGTGGAGTATCAATATTCCCCTGTAGGTGTGATAACAATATGACTGGTAAAAATATGAATTGATTGATAGCAAACACTTAATGGGATGTCACCAAATGATAATGGTATACATCTTGGCACATGGCCACAAGCAATAGCATGGGACTTTACAGGATGGGCGTAGCGGAGATTATCCCTGATGGAGGTGAGTTGGCTGTTGCTCCTCGTATCTCTGCACAGCCTCCATGTGTGTTTGCAGCCCTTCCTGATGGGTTAGGGTAGATTAGTGTGGTTTATGTTCCCCTGTTCCCTTTCTGGATCGCTACCTTGTGGTGGGAAAGGGGCCTGTGTACTTCAATGAAGCTGTGAGCTATAGCATGAAGGATCACTCTAGGTGGGCAGGTCAAAGCAGAGAGGTCAGTCAAATGGCAGACCACTGGAGAAGGAACTGTCAACCCACTGAAGTATCTTTGGCATGCAAACCTTGCGAAAAAGTACAGACAGAGATATATGTCATGTGGCGGAGTAACTTGGCCACTATTTTTCCTCAATGTAGATGTGATGAGCGAGATGTATAATCAATTATATTTATATTTCAGGATCCACAGGTTCTAACCTTATCCCATTTGCCTTTAACCCATCTGTTTTCTAAACAAATGCATGTCTTTATTTTGCTTGTTTGATGAATGCTAACCATTGGCAAAATGTGTCAAGTTAATAATAATTTGGATTTGTATTTAATAATTAGCTCTAAAATTTGTGGGGATTGTTTCTTTCTATTTATGGTTTCTAACAAACGCTTCATTTTAATCAGGCCACTGAGTCCTGATCACCTTTCCTGGAAATCTATCTCAGGTCCTTTCAGAGAAGGGAGTGTTATTACTGTCTCTGCTGTACTGTAAAAGGGGGCATATGAAATAGAGATGAACTGTTATTGCTACTTCATGTGCAACTAACTGCGATACTGGGAAATAAAAATAGTGAAACTGTTGCCGCCTTTGTGAAACTAGACCAGAGAAACAGGAATAACCGTTAATGAGGCACGGTCTTATTATTAGAAAGCAATTGAATGAGTTTAATTAGGGAAAAGAGACTTTGCATTTGCACAATATATAGTGACATCAGAAAAGCAGTATTGTAAAAGGAAAAGAGGCATAAATACTAATACAAATGTGAAGCAACTGTAGAGTAATAGTATTTGCAGTACTGGAGAGTCCAATGAGACATTTTCTTTTTTCACATACTGGGGGTAATTTACTAAAACATCTCAGGTGGCTGCAGTGTGTGGAGATAAACTAAAGGCTTTTTCCATACAGCTCAATGTAACACAAGCAGCCCTATTAAATTCCCCCAACGTGAAAACCTGCAGCCCGTAATGGAGCCCGCTAGACTTACGGCTATTAATTTGGCCTCGTACAGCTACCCACAAATGATCTGCGGGTTACAGAAGGAAAAACCCAGCGGGCTGTCGAAATCGGAACTCCGTGGCACGAAATCCTTTAAACTGTCAAGCCCATAAATGTTACGTTTACAAATCGCTATTAAATTGCTATGAATCCACTGGCATTCAAACCTGTAACCCGCAAATGGAGCCAAAAAGCCATTGGGTTTTAGAGAGGATGCGGAAGGGGGTTAAAGTCCTATCCGTAGCAATGTAAATGCAAATATAAATACAATACTGTATTTTAAATTAAAGGGAAAGTGATGTTAGATATTAAAATTAATAGCACAACATTCTCAAGCTCGCAAATCTGCAATCTAAAATACTTTTTTTTATGTTTAATTTCCGTGTTATATTGATTGTGGCGATAAATGTGTTAATACATATAATGGAACTCATATGGACTAGAATATAATATTTACTGATTTATTAATATTGCATTATTTCTGGAATGCGGGCCGACCGTCACTCGTAATTCAAACCCGTAAGGGATTGAAATCGTACCTCCATTTTCAGTGATGTACTGATGACGATCTTATTTACCTTTGGCTCCGTCTAAACCGGTAACTAAGGGTTTGACTGATTGATCATGTTTACGGCCACACATGCAACATGTGCAAGAATGGTTTATGGGTTTGCATATTGGCCACGTTTGTTGCAGGCTTGAGTAATTTAATAGCTCTGTAACTGCACCGAATTACAAACACGCAGGCATTGCGGGTCTACCACGGCCGCTACGGGCTTGGAATTTAATATGGCCCAAGTTGAACCACCGCAATCTGGATGTTTTCTGGGAGTCTTTTGGTGATCAGTTATGTCTGACTCTTCGACACTCTATGGACAACAGAATGCCCGGCACATCTGTCACCCACTGCACCTCTGAGATCCATCAGACACATGTTCATTGCTAAATTACCTCATCTATCCATCTCTGCTTCTGCCGTTTCCTTCTTTGTGTGAATTCAAACTTTCCCAGCATCAAAATCTTTTCTAGGGAATCCTGTATTATCTTGATATGGCCAAAATATTTGAGCTTCATCCTCATGATTAAACCTTCCAGTAAACAGTTTGTCTTCACTTCCTGTAGTACTGTTTGGATCTTCTTGCAATCTAAGGGACTTAAAGCAGTTCTCTTCAACACCACAATTCAGACGTCAATTCTACAGTGCTCGGACTTCTTTATGGTCCAGCTCTCACGTCCATATACTATTACTGGGGATAACTAGAGAACAACAATTACTGCGGCTGCCTATTTGCTGCACAACTTTAGTAGAAAAACATGCTCAATGCTTTGCTATAGTTTGGAAAGTTTTAGCTCACCTGATATTTCACTTGATATTTCAAAAGAGAAATATCATGAATTTGACCTCCACTGCAGCCCTGAAATACCAAGCAAATCCCCTAAGCACTAGAAAAAATCTCAGCTGTATAAATAACCGGTAATGAATGATAATGGACCCTGTGATTTATATAGAGCTGCAATCCTGTGCTATATTAGAAGCACAGCTCATTAGGGCTTTCATAAGGGCATATAGGTATATCTGGTAGCCTAATACTACATCACTCCATATCAAGGGATTCATTTTCTAAAAAGCCGATTAGTAAATTGGGTAAAGCTTGTGGAAGTGTCTTGATAGATTAAGGCACATCATGCTCATAAACATAGAACATCAATTTGACCACAAATAAGGACCAAAAAGGTCTATCTAAAAGTTTTACTGAAGTCTCAGGATAGCCTTATGCTTGTCCCAGCCTTATGCTTGCCTATATTCCCTGTGTATGACTCTACCACTGGAAGCTTTTTCCCTTATCTACTACCCTTACTGTAAAGTACTACTTTCTCACATTACCTTCAATTTTATTAAATCCTTTGATATATTTCATGGTTTTGCTCACATCACCCCTTTCTTTTCTGCCCTCTAAGCTATAGATATTTAGGTCACGACATATTTCCCTATATGTTTTAGCTTTTGGCCATGTGCCATTTTAGTTGCCCTTTTTTTAACTGTTTCTAATTTGTTGATATCCTTTTGAAAATTGTTGTTGTTTAATCATTCAGTCATGTCTACTCTTCGTGAACCTCTGCATGTCTGCATGAGCTACTGCCCCCTGAGCTCCCTCAAGCTCATGTTTATTGCTTCAATGACCACATATATTTGTCTCCGCCTCTGCCGTCCCATTTTTTGTGTGCCTTCTGCATTCCCAGCATCAGACTCTTCTCTAGGGAATCCTATCTTCTCATGATATGGCCAAAATATATGAGCATTAGCCTCTTGCACAAACCTTCCAGTTTGGCTTTATCTCTATATGTTGTTGAGGTCAAACAATGGATCTGGAAACTTGCATTAGAACCTCTGCTACTAATTCCTCTATCAATACATCCATTCCTTGCCTACAATAGTCATACAATATAAAACCTCCCAAGTTCCTCCTCAGTTGCTTTCTTCATTTTACTATTAAGTAAATATTCTGTTTGCTTGTCTTTTATGTCCTAAGTGCATTTTTTTGCATCACTTCGTGTTAAATTTTAAATCTCACAAAAATAAACTTTTTTTAAAGAACAGGATATGCATTGAGTTTCATTAATACCTTTTTTTTTTGTCCTGAAATAATCTACTACTAACATTAGGAGACCTGAAACTGCTGAAAAAAATAATGTTGATGACTCAAAAATGAAGATACATTTGATATACAGATCATTACATTTTGTAACCCACTGCTTTCATTGGGCTTAATATTCCAAAATTATGCTAAACAGACTGTCCTTAGAAGATTTGGATTTGTAGTATCTATGAGAAAACATTTTAATTAGGCAATTAGAGCAAAAACAGCCTCGAACTTGCATTTAGACATCCAACATTTGGAGGTCTCGTCCATGTAAATTGGTATTGTCTGGCCCGGCAGTAGATAAGTATCTAGGTTTGTGCTTCTGTTAATTATCTGGAGTTCTCGATTTGGAAATTAGTCATAGAAGAGGAATTGGTTAAATTTATTGACAATGAGCACTACAACGCACAGCCAAGATGGGATTATTTAGTCAACAGTCGTGAGGCTCAGAGAATGTTCTGTTATTTTTATATATAGTACAGTCAATAATTAGGGGAAAAACCTAAAAAACGTGTTTACTCAGTTAATCCTTTTTGGAAAGGGTACACTGTGATCTTAAATGATCTGAAAATAAAATGTGCAGCCCAGGAAACAAATCTGGCATATGTTTTATACTCTAAAGTTATTAAGACACAGAAATTGCACTATTTATAGGTTTAACACATTAGAAAACACTGCATGAAAAGTGAGTACTACACAGATCAATACGTGGTTTATAAATGACATTTTGGAATATAACCCAAGGATGTCCAGGAGATACCAGTTATTTCTTTGCATGTCCAGGTAGAGGGGTCTCAAACCTCTCCATGCAATGGCTCCTTAAGGTGTTAAACACTTCACTACCAGGTTAACCCTTCACAGCCACGCGTATGTGTAGGTAAACGCTGCTTCTGTCTGAAGGATTACATGTTTGTGTCTTGGAGAAGGAGGCGTGAGACTTCTCCTAATTTGCATTATCTATTCAAAAGTGAAATGAGCGGGAGGAGGAACATTTATTGATTTATTGGTGGATTCAGATAAGATTTCAGAAAATGCCGCCTTCCCTACCGCGGTCCTTTAAGACACTTACAGCCTTATTAAATTGCGATTCGGCCAATTGAATAGGGCTCTATATAAGCACAGAGCATATTTTTTTACAGAAGTTTTTAGTTAGTGGACTTCTATACAAAAGCAAGGTCTTCACTAACTAAAAGTTAGTAGTATATAGTAGTTAATAGTATGTGTTATCTCTCCTGCTGGTGTGTCGTTAGCCTTCAAAGAGCATTACAGCAGACACAGTTGGGCAAGATGGCAGCTCACATCAGGGTATACAGGAATAAAGGGGGAGGTTCCTTAACCTGAGAAACGGAATCAAATTATTCAAACCAAGTTAAAGCATTTATATGAAACAAACAAAATTGCTTAAAGGTATATAGTTTATTGAGGAATTTTGTATATTTGTTATTCAGGTACATTTGAAATTTCTTGCGTGAGTTCCACCCCTAAGGCAACTATGTAGGCAGAGCTTCCTAGCCAATGAGCTATGTGGATTTGAGTACTAGCGAATCAGCTGTCAGTATAGCAGCTGCCTCTCAAGCACGTTTGTCTCAGAACAGATACATTGTTGTACCTGCCTCTGATTGGCCACTATTAATTATGAATGTCATGCTAATTTAGCCTGGATTTTAAGGGACTTTCCTTCTCAAAATCAACTGGCTGAAAACTGAAGAAATTTTGCAAATGTTAGGGTATGTTTCTAAATGTTTATTTTGGAATTTTTTTCATGCTATTTTTTTTCTTACTCTACTGATTCTCCTCTATCAGATGCATTCAGAAACCAGAAATCTTGCATATACATTTAAGGAGTGCATTTAAAGTAGAGAAGGCAACTTCAAAACCTACAGCTTTAATCGATTTTATTATCACTTTAACTATTTGAAGGCCAGGTACCAAAAATTGGGATCTCATATTAAACATTATACTTGCTTGACACACATATACAGTGTATCAAACTGGACAGCTAATACCAGGTTTGTTAATGGCAACCTTTGTAGAATGAGACATTTTCACATTTATTCATGTACATATTGAAGACTGACAATAAGCAACATTAAATTCCAAGCCCGTAGCAGAAACGGCACACCCGCAATACCTGCAGGCTTCAAATTCCGACGAGTTACAAACCTATTACATTCAACCATGCCGCAAGTTACTGGCCGCAGACTCATGCACATAAACCCTTTCCGCAAACGCAAGCTATTAAGGGGCTTGCCGAGCCGCGATCCGCCGTTACTATCCAATCACGGTATAACGTAGTGCGACACAGTCCTCTCAGCCAATAGAAAGAGGTATAGGCACAGAAGATTGGCAGTGGGAGATTATAATTTTGCATTCCACCCTCCCATGCAATGACTGTATTGCACTTTCTGATGAAGTAGGACGCAGGTCCTGGAGGTCCCGGAGCTGGAGATTTTTGAGAGAGAGAGAAAGCAGGAGTATTTTGAGAACAGTAATTTGCGGGAGGAGGGTGAGAGGGGAAGGGGGGAAGAGGAGGATGAGGGGGGAAGAGAGGGATGAGGGGGAAGAGGTGGATGAGGGGGGAAGAGGAGTATGATGGGAAAGGGGGGAAGAGGAGGATGATGGGGGAAGGGGGAAGAGGAGAATGGGGGGAAGAGGGGCATGAGGGGGGAATGGGGGGATGAGGGGGAAGAGGAGGATGAGGGGGAAGAGGGGGATGAGAGGGGAAGAGGGGGATGAGGGGGGAAGAGGGGGATGAGGGGGAAGAGGAGGATGGCAGAAGAGGGGGATGAGGGGGGAAGAGTGGGATGAGGAGGAAGAGATGGATGAGGGGGGAAGAGGAGGATGAGGAGGGAAGAGGAAGATGAGGGGTGAAGAGAAGGGTAAGGGGAGGAGGGTAAGAGGGCGAGGAGGGTGAGAGGGGAAGAGGGAAGGAGGGTGAGAGGGGAAGGAGGAAGAGGAGGATGAGGGGGAAAGAGAGGGATGAGGGGGAAGAGGTGGATGAGGGGGGAAGAGGAGGATGATGGAGGAAGATGGAAGAGGAGAATGGGGGAAGAGGTGGATGAGGGGGAAGATGAGGATGAGGGGGAAGAGGGGGAAGAGTGGAGAAGAGGGGGATAAGGGGGGACGAGGGGGATGAGGGGGGAAGAGGAGGATGAGGGAAAGAGGAGGATGAGGGGGAAAGAGGTGGATGAGAGGGGAAGAGGAGGATGAGGAGGGAACAGGAGAATGAGAGGGGAAGAGGAGGGGAAGGGGAGGAGGGTGAGTGTGGGGGAGGGTGAAAGGGTAAGGGGGAGAAGGAGGATGAGGAGGGTGAGAGGGATGAGGGGGAAGAGGTTGATGAAGAGGGAAGAGGAAGATGAGTGGTGAAAAGGAGGGTAAGGGGAGAAGGGTAAGAGGGCGAGGAGGCTGAGAGAGGAAGGGGGAAGAGGGGAGGAGGGTGAGAGGGGAAAAGGAGGATGAGGGGGAAGAGAGGGATGAGGGGGAAGAGGTGGATGAGGGGGGAGGAGGAGGATGATGGGGAAGGGGGAAGAGGAGAATGGGGGAAGAGGGGGATGAGGGGGGAAGATGAGGAAGTAGGGAGAAGAGGGGAAAAGGGGGATGAGGGGGGAAGAGTGGGGTGGGGGGGGGAAAGAGGTGGATGAGGGGGAAGAGGAGGATGAAGGGGAAGAGGGGGAGGATGGGGGAAGAGGTGGATGAGGGGGAGAGGAGGATGAGGAGGGAAGAGGAGAATGAGGGGGGAAGAGGAGGGTAAGGGGAGGAGGGTGAGAGGGGGGAGGGTGAAAGAGGAAGGAGAAAGAGGAGGATGAGGTGGTGAGAGGGATGAGGGGTCAAGAGGTGGATGACAGGGAAGAGGAGGATGAGGGGAAGAGGAGGATGAGGGGGAAGAGGAGGGGAAGAGGAAGGTGAGGGGAGGAGGGTGAGAGCGGGAGGAGGGGGAAAGTGGGAGGGGGTAAGAGGAGGGTGATATGGGAAGGGGGAAGAGGAGGATGATGGGGAAGGGGAAGGGGAGAATGGGGGAAGAGGGGGATGAGGGAGGAATAGGGGAGTGATGGGGGAAATGGGGAATGGGGGCGAAAGAGGAGGATGAGGGGGAGGGGAAGGGGGAAAAGGAGAATGAGGGTGGAACAGAGGGATGAGGGGGCAAGAGATTGATGAGGGGGAAGAGGAGGATGAGGGGGAAGAGGAGGGGAAGAGGAGGGTGAGGGGAGGAAGGTGAGAGGTAGAGGAAGGTGAGAGGGGAAGGGGGGAAGAGGAGGGTGAGAGGGGAAGGGGGGAAGAAGAGGATGATGGAGAAGGGAGAAGAGGAGGAAGGGGGAAGAGGGTGATGGGGAAGAGGGGCGTGAGGCAGGAATAGGGGGTGATGGGGGAAGTTGGGGATGAGGGTGAAAGAGGAGGATGAGGGGGAAGAGGAGGATGAGGGGGAAGAGAGGGATGAGGGGGGAAGTGATGGATGAGGGCGTAAGAGGAGGAGGAGGGGGAAGGGGAGGATGAGGGGGAAGAGGAGGATGAGGAGGGAAGAGGAAGATGAGGGGTGAAGAGAAGGGTAAGGGGAGGAGGGTAAGAGGGCGAGGAGGGTGAGAGGGGAAGAGGGAAGGAGGGTGAGAGGGGAAGGAGGAAGAGGAGGATGAGGGGGGAAGAGAGGGATGAGGGGGAAGAGGTGGATGAGGGGGGGAAGAGGAGGATGATGGAGGAAGATGGAAGAGGAGAATGGGGGAAGAGGTGGATGAGGGGGAATATGAGGATGAGGGGGAAGAGGGGGAACGGTGGAGAAGAGGGGGATAAGGGGGGAAGAGGGGGATGAGGGGGGAGGAGGAGGATGAGGGAAAGAGGAGGATGAGGGGGAAGAGGGGGAGGAGGGGGAAAGAGGTAGATGAGAGGGGAAGAGGAGGATGAGGAGGGAACAGGAGAATGAGAGGGGAAGAGGAGGGGAAGGGGAGGAAGGTGAGTGTGGGGAGGGTGAAAGGGTAAGGGGGAGAAGGAGGATGAGGAGGGTGAGAGGGATGAGGGGGAAGAGGTTGATGAAGAGGGAAGAGGAAGATGAGTGGTGAAAAGGAGGGTAAGGGGAGAAGGGTAAGAGGGCGAGGAGGGTGAGAGAGGAAGGGGGAAGAGGGGAGGAGGGTGAGAGGGGAAAAGGAGGATGAGGGGGAAGAGAGGGATGAGGGGGAAGAGGTGGATGAGGGGGGAGGAGGAGGATGATGGGGAAGGGGGAAGAGGAGAATGGGGGAAGAGGGGGATGAGGGGGGAAGATGAGGAAGTAGGGAGAAGAGGGGAAAAGGGGGATGAGTGGGGAAGAGTGGGGTGAGGGGGAAAGAGGTGGATGAGGGGGAAGAGGAGGATGAAGGGGAAGAGGGGGAGGATGGGGGAAGAGGTGGATGAGGGGGAGAGGAGGATGAGGAGGGAAGAGGAGAATGAGGGGGGAAGAGGAGGGTAAGGGGAGGAGGGTGAGAGGGGGGAGGGTGAAAGAGGAAGGAGAAAGAGGAGGATGAGGTGGTGAGAGGGATGAGGGGGCAAGAGGTGGATGACAGGGAAGAGGAGGATGAGGGGAAGAGGAGCATGAGGGGGAAGAGGAGGGGAAGAGGAAGGTGAGGGGAGGAAGGTGAGAGCGGGAGGAGGGGGAAAGTGGGAGGGGGTAAGAGGAGGGTGATATGGGAAGGGGGAAGAGGAGGATGATGGGGAAGGGGAAGGGGAGAATGGGGGAAGAGGGGGATGAGGGAGGAATAGGGGAGTGATGGGGGAAATGGGGAATGGGGGCGAAAGAGGAGGATGAGGGGGAGGGGAAGGGGGAAAAGGAGAATGAGGGTGGAACAGAGGGATGAGGGGGCAAGAGATTGATGAGGGGGAAGAGGAGGATGAGGGGGAAGAGGAGGGGAAGAGGAGGGTGAGGGGAGGAAGGTGAGAGGTAGAGGAAGGTGAGAGGGGAAGGGGGAAGAGGAGGGTGAGAGGGAAGGGGGGAAGAAGAGGATGATGGAGAAGGGAGAAGAGGAGGAAGGGGGAAGAGGGTGATGGGGAAGAGGGGCGTGAGGCAGGAATAGGGGGTGATGGGGGAAGTTGGGGATGAGGGTGAAAGAGGAGGATGAGGGGGAAGAGGAGGATGAAGGGGAAGAGAGGGATGAGGGGGGAAGTGATGGATGAGGGCTGAAGAGGAGGAGGAGGGGGAAGGGGAGGATGAGGGGGAAGAGAAGGATAAGGGGGAAGTGAAGGGTGAGGGGAGGAGGGTGAGAGGGCAAGAGGGGAAGAGGAGAATGATGGGGAAGGGGGGAGGAGGATGGGGGAAGAGGGGGGTGAGGGGAGAAGAGGAGGATGAGGGGGGTAGAGGAGGGTGGGGGGGTAAGGGGAGGAGGGGGAGAGGGGGAGGAGGGGGAGAGGGGTAGGGGGGAATGAGGGTGGAAGAGAGGGATGAGTGGGCAAGAGGTTGATGAGGGGGAAGAAGAGGATGAGGGGGAAGAGGAGGGGAAGAAGAGGGGGGAGGGGAGGAAGTTGAGAGGTAAAGGAGGGTGAGAGGGGAAGGGGGAAAGAGGAGGGTGAGAGGGGAAGGGGGAAGAAGAGGTTGATGGGGAAGGGGGGAAGATGAGGAAGGGGGAAGAGGTGATGGGGAAGAGGGGGATAATGGGGAATAGTGGGATGAGGGGGAAGAGGGGGGTGAGAGGGGAAGAGGAGGATGAGGGGGGAGAGGAGGATGAGGGGGAAGAGGAGGATGAGGAGGGGGAGGATGAGAGGGGAGGAGGATGAGGGGGAAAGGAGGAGGATGAGGGGGGAGGAGGATGACGGGGGCTTAGGGCTTATAATATATGTTTTTGTTTACCCTATATTCCACTGTCACAGCTAGTTTACTGTGTTTCTTTGAAATAAATATTCAAAAACATTTAACCTACTGATGCCTCAATTAATGTAATTTTATTGGTATCTATTTTTATTTTTGAAATTTATCAGTAGCTGCTGCATTTCCCACCCTAGGCTTATACTTGAGTCAATAAGGATTCCCAGTTTTTTGTGGTAAAATGGTTCTGATCCTAGGGGGGTAGTAGTTCAGGGGAGGTATAGGCCTCAGGGACAGGTCAGGGAGGTTAGGATGCATGTCCACAGTCGGGAGGACAAGAGGCTAAGGTCAAGTAAAGGGCCTACATTTACACGCACCGGGAGAACGTGGTCCTCCTTGGTGCTAGGAGGGAAGTTATGCCAGGGCCTCCAGCTCATCCATGGTAGGAGGGCGTGGCTGAGGTTACAGTATTAGGCACAGCGCCAAGGGATGTGGGGTCCATCACGACACTGTTTTGACAACATCAGGGCCAAGGTGAAAAGGATGATGACCAAGAAGGACAACAACGAGACTGTGACCTATAATGAGTGGGAGAGGGTCGCCAAGGTCCTTTTGAGCCAGGTGCCTGCCACTGGAGCTTTAGGCCTGTGGTCCAGCAGGACCCAGCCTCCACGTCAGGTGAATATCACTTACATCAACATGACACCACGTGTACATCACACACACTACACATGTCTATGAAGATCAACAAGGACACTGACATGTGGAATTAACAAGGGATAGATGGATGTGTCATTAAATCCATGAAGCTAACAAATCAATGTCATTCCTGGGCACAACAACAGTAATCAACCAGTAGAGAGTCCATGTATTGGGGTACCCACTGCAGCATATGCAGTTACAGACCGCAGCCGGAAGCAAGATAGTGTTAGCCAAGAACGATCAAGACCAAGAGCCAAAGAATAGATCACATCTAGCAAATAATAGCTAATCTGAGTTGCAATTAGGAGAATAATTCAAGCCCAGATAGTTAGGAATGCATTACAAAACAATATATTATTCATCATACTAATGACATATACTTTTATTTTCTCTCCTTCAGTATCAAGGTGGCCTTGGTCCAGTGGCAAGCCAGAGGCGAGGGTGTCCAGTGGTCCTTGGTCCAGTGGCAAGCCAGAGGGCGAGTGGAGGAGCAAGCCCCCGCCCAACTGGAACCGGCGCAGGGGGAGGCGAAGAGAAGCGGAGCCCTGTTTCATAGGAGGAGGATATAATATAGCTGGTGGGGTCACCATCTGGACCATCAGCCTTACCCACTATACCCGTCCTCCAGAGACTGATGCTATCCTGCCACTGGAGTGTTGACACCAGCAAGCCACCACCACCTCCTCTCCTTTTTTTACTTGACCACTTTTTTTCAGATCTTTGTTTAGTCAACACACTGTATGTGTGAAACCGGATTTGATTACACAGTCCAGAGGTTTAATCATCTGTTTCATTAAGCAGATCCAGACAAGGTGTAAGTGCTATGCACATTAATGTTTTCTTCAATTTCATGGAGTGATTTCTGATGATTCTTTTTTTCATCAGATCCCGGTTGCAGTGGTGTAGTGATCACATGTGACCCTGGTAGGTGGTATACATCATGCTTATTTTAGATTATCACATTACCCACTCTAGGTATCCCCTTTTTACCACAAGCCTCTTGCTCTCCCAGAATCCGCCCACACCACACCATATTACTATGCAATAGATCAATATATATATCAATAATAATAGTCATAATTACATTTGTGAAACTGTGAAATATCAACATTACCACTTAGCAATGCTGAAGGGGACCAGGGGAACATATGGAGGCTGTGTAGAGGCACATGGATCAACAGTCAACTCGCCGCTACGCCCATCCTAGGAAGTCTCACACCATTTCTGGTGGCCATGTGGCAAGATGTATAGTCATTCCCATTTGGTGACTTTCCATTATGTTTTACTAATCATTAATTTACATTAGTTTGTTGTATGTTCCCCTGGTCCCCTTGTGGATCACTAAGTGGTGGTGGTGAAGGGGCTTGTGTACCTGAATGAAGCTGTGAGCTATACCATGTAGGGCCAGTGTAGGTGGGCAGGTGATAGCAGAGAGGTCAGTCAAATCACAGTCCACTAGAGAAGGAACTGGCAACCCACTCCAGTATCTTTGGCATGGAAACCTTGTGAAACAGCACAGGCAGAGACCTAGCCAAGTGTGCTGCAGTCCATAGGATCACAGATAGTTGGACAGAACTGAATGACTGAACAACAAATAATAAAATGTTCCCCTGGTACTTGATATATGTGATGTGGAGGTGTAACTTGGCCACTATTTGTTTTGCCAATGTAGATGTGATGAACAAGATGTATATGCAATCATATATATACTGTGAGTGAGGAATGGTTAATATGGCATCAATTTCATTTTTTTGCAAATTAATCAGGTAGTGTGTCTTTAATTGCTTTATGCATGTTGCAGCATGGCGTTTCATATTACCATTTGCATGACCATTCAACATATGATGAAATAAATGATCTTTTAAATGTCTATTTTTTATTTGTGAATTATTGTGCAAGTAATTGTAATGCCTTTCCATGCTTTCCCTGTATTATAAAGTCCACTGGTGTGTTTATGTTGTCTTTTACAGTGTTGAGAACTTGTCTGTAAACCCACGGCGGGTCCTATTTGGAGCCCATAATATTTTTGGCCTCCATTTGCCGTTTACGTGTTTGATCGCCAGTTCGTCTTTGGGGTCTCGTAGCAATTTATTAACATTTACGGTTTTGACAGAACAAAGGATTTGCGGCAACAGAGTTCAGATTTCGACATCTCTCAAGGTTTTTCCGCCTGTAACCCGCAGATTGTGTGCGGGTAGCTTTAAGAGGCCAATTTAATAGCCATAAGTCTTGCAGGCAATGTTACGGGCAACAGTTTTACACGTTGGAGGAATTTCAGAGGACTGAATGTCTACCTGAAATTCAGCTTCCACGCCGGTGATATCAGCACATTATGTTGTTGTGTTTGCTCCAGTGACAGGAGCAGTGGCCATTAAATGAGACGGATTTCCTTTGAAGTATACTCACCGATGTATCACTCTAAGAATAATGTTCCAAATGGGTCCCAACAGGAGGCCCCAATGTAGTGCAGTAACACCTTTTGGTTTTCTCTTGGTGGCGTGATGAGAGAGCTGAGATCTGCACTGGAGAGTCACTCAACTAAAGCTTCTACCAACACAGAAATTCACTATAAAAATAATAAATATACTTCTTAGCATTTGTGCCAATGAACATTTGTGAACATTACTAGAGGCTTTATCCTACAATTTTATTTTACAGGATATGTATATATACAATACAATGTGTGCACAGTATATGCTCATTAGTTTCCAAAAATCTGAAGTGCTGCAGTCTGTTTATTATATGTGAATCTTTGTACCTTGTTGGGGTTCATACCAGTTGCCATTTATTATCTGGAGTCCTGTTCACTCTATATATATATATATATATATATATATATATATATATATATATATATAGTGAATAAATAGTACATCTGTGTTCACATTTGAATGTCTAAAACAAGGTAAAAACCCAGCTCAGAATTCTAAGAAAAACAGTTATTACACTGCACTCTAGGAAGTTGAACTGGGACATGCAAATGTGCCCACAAATGCCTCGCTCTTCAATCCATAGCCATTATCAAACATGGCTTCCTTTAAGCTTATGCCTGCTGTATTACACAGCTTTAATGCAAAGCCAAGGTTGGAATAAACACAGGCTGAGTATCCTATCCATGTACAGCTGTTTCAAGCTTACTGGCTATCATCAGCGTGGAGCAGGATCTCAGCTTGTGTTGTGGACCTTGTGAGTAGGTAGTTCACCACAACAATCATTTATAATATGATGGGCAAAAGAGCAATAGAAGCCCTCCACCATACAGTAGTACAGTAAATGAAAAGTACATCTGTGTTCACATTTGGATGTCTAAAGCAAGTTAAAAAACCTGCTTCCAGCTCAGAATTCCAAGAAAATCAGTTATTACACTGTACTCTATGGCCCTCATTCAATTGCAATTTGGCCAATTGAATAGGGCTCTAAATAAGCGCATAACATATTTTTTTTAAAGAAGTTTTTAGTTAGTAAGCATCTATTCAAAAGCAAGGTTTTCACTAACTAACAACTTCTTTAAAAAATATATGCTATGTGCTTATTTAGAGCCCTATTCAATTGGCCGAGTTGCAATTGAATGAGGCCCAAAATATATATTTTTTGCTAATAAAATTTGTGCATCGTTTATATACGTATATATATGGGTGTGTGTGTATATAATATATATAGTTTATGTTCAGTCAGAAACTGCAGTGGGTTCCCAGTTCCTTCTCCAGTAGACTGCGATTTGTCTGGCCTCTCAGAAATACACTCAAATGAGACAGGATTTGCCAGAATGTTAGCTGTCCCCTTCTGGATCGCTACCTTGTCATGGTGAAGGCGCTTGTTTACCCCAGTGAAGCTGTGAGGTATATCATGTAGGGCCATCTGGGCAGATCATAGCAGAGAGGTCAGACAAATTGCTGTCCACTGGAGAAGAAATTGTCACCCACTCCAGTGTCTTTGCCAAGAAAACCTTATGGATAAGCACACCCAGTACAATATTATTATTATTATGCATTATTTATAGTGCACCAATATATTCCGCAGCACTATACAGGGTATATACAAGTACATAGCAAAACACATTGCACAGAATGGAGGGTCCTGTTGTTGTTGTTTAGTTGTTCAGTCGCGTCTGACTCTCCAAGACTTTATGGACGCCAGGTGCATCTCTCAGTCACTACCCGTCTAAGCTCCATCAAGTTCAGGTTCATTGCTTCAGTGACTTCATCTATCCATCCGTACCTCTGTCATCCCATTCTTCTTGTTCCTTCAATCTTTCACAGCATCAGAGTATTTCTCATGATGTGGCCAAAATATGTTAGGGTTAGCCTCATGATTATACCTTCTAGTGAACAGTTTGTCTTGATTTCCTGAAATACTGATTTATTGGATCTACTTGCAGTCCAAGGGTGTCAATTCTCCGGCGCTCACAGCTCTCACATCCGTATGTTACTACTGAGAATACCATAGTTCGAACTATGCGGACCTTTGTTGATAGTTGAACATCTTTACTTTTTACTAGCTTGTCCAAGCTTGCCATAGCTTTCCTCCACAGAAACAAGCATCTTTTAATTTTATGACTACAGTCACCATCTGAAGATCTTGGATCCCAGGAAAATAAGTCACTGCCTCCACTTCGTTGCCGGTAACGGAGATTGCTGATTGCCACGATCTTTGTATTTTTTATGTTGAGCAGCAGGTCTGCTTATGCATTCTCTTCTCTTACCATAATCAATAAGTCCTTTAGTTCCTCCTCACTTTCAGCCATCAGAGTAGTATCATCGGCGTATCTGAGGTTATTGATATTAGTTCCAGCAATATTGATTCCGGCTTTGGATTCATCCAGTCCAGCCTTACGCATGATGTACTCTGCATATAAGTTGAATAAATAAGGTGACAATATACATCCTTGTCGCACTCCTTTTCTGATCTTGAACTATTCTGTTGTCCCATGTTCGGTTCTGACAGTGGCATCTTTGTTCACATACAGATTCTTTAGAAGGAGGACGAAATGATCTGGTACTCCCATCTGTTTAAGAACTTGCCACATTTTGTTGTGATCCACACAGTCAAAGGCTTTAGAATAGTCTATGAAACTAAAATAAACGATTTTCTGGAACTCTCTTGCTTTCTCTATTATCCAGCAAACATTGGCAATATGATTTCTTGTGCCTCTTCCTCTGTGAAACCCGGCTTGCACATCTGGTAGCTCCCGGTCCATATATTGTTGGAGTCGAACTTGTAGAATCTTAAGCATTACCTTGCTGGCATGTGAAATGAGTGCAATTGTTCGATAATTGGAGCACTTTTTGGAACAGGCTTTTTTTGGGATAGGGATGTAGACTGACCACCTGCAGCCTCATTATTAGCAAGACGTCCTAGGGCCCTTCTCACTTCTCTCTCCAAGATGTCTGGCTCCAAAGCTCATTGAATAAACTACTGTTCCAGTATAGATTTTCAGTGTATTCCTTCTTTCCTGGGCTTCTTTCAAAGCCTCATCAGACAGCCAGATTGTTTTCTTACTTTTCTTTCTTTTATGGACATTCTTTGTTGCTGTTTACTGGATTATGTTGCAAACTTCGTTCCAAAGTTCTTCAGGCATTCTATCTTCCATGTCTAGTCCCTTAAATCTATACTTTGTTCCACTGCATATTCACAAGGGATATTATTTATTTTGTATCTGCTTGGACTGATGATTTCCCCTCTTTTCTTCAGTTGAATTTTTAACTTTGCAATAAGAAGCTCATGGTCTGAGACGCAGTCAGCTCCAGGTCTTGTTTTTGCTGACTGTATAGAGCTCCTCCATCTTTGACTGCAAAGTGTATAGTTAATCTGATTTCTGTTGTCCATCTGGTGATGTTCATGTGTAGAGTCATCTCAGAGGCTATTGGAAGCGGGTGTTTACTATGGCCAGAGAATTATCTTGACACAATTCTGCTTATCTCTGACCTGCTTATTTTTGAACTCCAAGGGGGGCTGACTTTGAGCTTAAAAGCACAGTACATGGAGATTGCACCCAGAGCACTGACACAATATTGAAAACTCACAAACTTACAATCTAAAGGGTGATACAGGAGGGTGATAGATACAAGATGGCAGTGTGTAAGGCAATAGACTCAAGCAAGAGGAGGTGTCTGTGGTTAATCTGTAGATTGTTGATGTGAATGATATTATACAGTAAAGTGTGTAATTGTGCACAGAAGGTGATGAGCCTCTTTAAACCAGTGAGGTTTTGAAGGATTTGAGGAAAGAGGATAGCCTAGTGGAGTGGGGCAAGGAGTTCTATAGAGTAGGGGCAGCACAAGAAAAGTCTAAAGATCGGAGTGAGAGGAGGTGATAAGAGAGGAGGAAACAAGAAGACCATTAGCAGAGTGAAGAGGGAGGTTTGGGGAGTATTTTGAGACAAGAGCAGAGATATATGGGGCTGCACTGTTGTTGAGAGCTTTATACATTAGTGTCATAGTTTTACATTTTATTCTGGAGGCTATGGGAAACCAGTGGATTGACTGACCGATATATATATATATATATATATATATATATATATATATATATATATATATATATTGTGATCGTTTGCCCCCTAGAGGATGGTGCCAAGTAAAGAAGAGTAAAGAGTTCTTGACAGGAGTGACGGAGTTAACTCCTGAAGACCTACTAATTGGTGCAGGTGCAGTTTATCTTTAAAGCCTGGAAAGCAGACATGGAAAGGGGTGGCTGATTAGGCTCTGGCCTAAGTTGTGTACTGCTGCTGCTAGAAGCCAGAGCAAGCCACAAGAGAGGAGCTTGCTGGCTGATCCTGTGTGGATCTACCATTTGAACTTTGAAAAAAGAACATGCAGGAAATCTTGTTTTACTGTGGCTGCCAGATTTGGATGACAGAAAGAAGTGTGTGCTGTCTTGAAGTCGTTGGACTAACAGAGCGGTCAGAACAACTACACCGTCAGGAGGTGAAGCTACAAAAGCACCAAGTAAGTGAATGACAGACTGAGGAGGATTCCCAGGCAGAGTAGCCTAAAAAGAGGCCAGGTCTATGCCAGTGAGGAGTCTGGGAGTTGCAGCTAACAAGAGAACGTTGTTAGCTGTTTGGACTGCTATAAGAGAAGCTTGTGTGAAAGTTTGCTCACACAGATACCAAAGTAAAGCTGCTGTTGGAGCAAAGCCAGCCCTGCAGGCTAATTGTGGAAATCCTGGATGTAAAGGTACCATTGCAGAGTCTGATAACCCCAGGGAGAAGTCTGTGTCGTTAAACAGATTTGTAGCCTTCACCAGAAGAGGGTGTTAAGGGTCCCTGGAGGTTGGGGTATCTGAGGAGTAGGGCGGGCCAGAAACCCACCCTATGGTATGAAGTTTAAAGACGACGGTCTACAGAGTAAAGACTTCTAATAAAACAGAGACTGTTTGTTTCCTGGCCACAAGGTGGCACTACATCAACTAGAAGAAGAATATTTGTATCCTGGCCACAAGGTGGCACTATAAGAGACTATTTGTATCCTGGCCACAAGGTGTCACTATAAGAGACTGTGTGTTTTCTTCATGAACTATAATTTCTCCCGCGCAGAGAAGCTGCACGGGGGGTAGTCAGGGTGTTCCTGCACGTTTAGTAAGAAACGTATATGTAGATTTTTATTTTCATTATTTATAATCCTTGTTTATGAGCCTTCTTAATAAACAAGTCTTCTTCATTCAAAATCTGTATTGCTGACCCTTTTGTCATAAAGGATTCCTGTGGCAAACGGCCATCCTTGTCACAATATATACTATCTACTTATTGCTATAGGTTGGTCTAGCCTTCCATGTATCTGAGCAATTATCTGTATGTTTCCAAACAGTCACCTTTTTTGCCAATACGCGTTTCACCAGATATCCAGCTTTCTCAAGGCTGGGCCTTGCAGCAGTAAGTAGTGTATATATATTCCATGCTGAGAAGTTAGTGAGATAAATTATAAATATTTCCTGTTAAAAGAAAATTCGGAGTAACATACACATATTACATATTAAATAAATTTAAACATCTAATTAATGGTATGCCTGTAAAAAAGGCCATTATTAAAGCAAAACGTAAGAAATTAACAACTTAATACATTAATGTTACTGCATCATAAATAAACATTATCATCTTAGGTTTACAGGAAAACTCACAACTCATAACAGACAAAGATAAACATTATAAAATGATATATTTAAAATAATATAAACCTAAAAAAATTATATAAATAAAGAATAATGAAATACATATATTAGTTATATATTCATTATTTATTGTTACTGCATAACAAATAACCATTATCATCTTCTAACTTTTAATGCTACTTTACAAGATAATATATTAATATTAAACCACTGAACAATCCAAAAATACTACTAAGAATTTTTAGTTTTTTAACCATATGTTTACAGGAAAACTTTGTAACCAAAAAAATAAAGAGATAATGATAAAATAAAACATTTAAAATAATATAAATGGAAAAAAATATATAAAGACAAATTAAAAAAACATATTAATTATCATAGGAAATCATCTTAATTATTTTTCCTTTGTAAAGCTATACGAATATAACATGGTCAGACCACTAAAATAATGGTGGATCAAATAGCTTTTAGCTATCATCAGTGCCTATGTTTCTATAAAGTTTTACAGGGTACTGTATTTTGGTCCATAAGCTTTTATGCCCAGAGTAATGATCTTTGCTGGTTATGAATCTCTATAATTAATAGTTTTGTTAAATTCATTGTGTGAGCAGCAATTCCAAATCAATGTATTCTGTCCTCTGCCGTAATTGCTCGCAGCTGGAACCTACTGGCCATTGATAGCCACTAATGTCAGAGACTGGCTGAATTCTCTCTTCCTGTTACATTTCACACTAAATAGACCCATTCTCTCTCTCAATTTCCATTAGAAAACTAGCATTTTCTATGGTTACAGAGAAAAGAACTTTCTGTACATTTTTGGCTTTTCATTATAATTATTAACTCAAGTTTCCCATCAAATACAGCTCTAAATATACAGTGTTACACCCAGTCTAATTGTTCCTGTGTAAAGGCTTTATATTTGGCATTGTGTTGCCAGGGCGTGCTGCCAGTGTGATACATCATTTCATAGGAATGTTCCGTGCATGCCGCCATTGTCCTCGCTATTTGCCACTCTGTTCTTGTGGGATATTTTTGGCTACCTTCTGTACCCTGCACATAAATTCTCATCAAATGCCTATTGAAGGAAAGTTTTCAATTAGGATATGACTTAGTTATTTATAAAATATAATATATAGTTGCTAAAAATGGAGCGGTGTTTGCTTTTGTCCTATGTGGCCATTGAAATGTCAAACTGTGCAACAATGTGGCAAGCCAGTTATAGAATGTCTCAATTTACCATTTGTAATTGCATGTTAGAAGCAAAATGATTGCCTTTAGAGGAATTCCAGTTCCCACTTTCCCTTTTCTACTTAGTGGCAGAATATATTGCAGTTGGATGTAAAAAGACTGAGGCAATATTCATTCATATTATGACAGAGTGGTTCAAGGGATTTGTAAAAGGCACAGATTTTATAAAGAACCCTTCCCCAGGAGGTGTGAAAGAGTTAACTCCTGAAAGTTTGATTATCTCCAGCTGAGTATAAAAAAAATATTGAAGCTGGAAATTGGTTGTGGTTGTTTGTGCACTGCTACAAGCAATTGTAAGAGGCTGTGTTTGGGCCTACAAGCTAGGACAGGCTGTGAAGCAAACTGTGTGCAAAGATTGTTTGGAGCAAAAGACTCATAGAAGTGCCTCCTGTTTATTGGAGCTGTAAAAAGAGAAACAAAAAGAGGTATTTATTGAAGCTGAGAAAAGTCCAGAATTGGCCAGGGATTATGAACTAACTATTGGACCGATATTGTTTTGTTTTTGCTCCACCCATGTTTAGCTGGATCAGAGCAGACAGTTAGGGAACTTTTTCAGTAAAGGTACTGCTCCGCTGGAAACTAGGCCTGTTTTTTATTTGATTGTTTTTTTGTATCATTATTAAAATAGTGGTAAAGTAAATTTGGAAAACATTGAAAGTCTTCCGTAATTGTGTGCCTCCTTCAATAGTGCTGGCAACACAAACCCTTACTCTTTTCTCTGTATGGTGTTTTATATATGTTGTTCTTTATACTGTAAGGTAGGCATATTTAAGCAAAGCTTTAGTAGTATCTCCATAGCTTATATGTAAAATTAGGTCTGTATTCTTACATATTAAGAAATAAAAAAAAATATTTAAGGAAGGTGCATGATATGTTGTTGTTGTTCTGTCCTTCAGTCGTGTCTGACTCTCAGTGACCATATGTACGCAGCACCCAAGCTACATCTCTCTGTTTTTCTGGTTGTGCTTATCCATATGGTTTTCAATGTTACAATCTTTAAAATCGCAAATCGAGATTTAATTGCAACAATTCCCCAAGGACGCAATTGTCTTCAAACCCATAAATGGCAAATGTAGCAAAAAATCGTATGAGTACTAGATAGGACTCGCAAGTGGGCTAAACACCTGTTCGTATCACTGCAAAAGCCAGTAAAAACACAATACTGGTCTTTTAAATAAAGGAAAAGCGATGAAAGGCATTGAAATTAATTGCACAATAAGCTCGCAAATCTGCAATAAAAAATATTTATTTTTTTTACGTTTAATTTCCGTGTTATATAAATCTCAGGAATCAAGGAGTTAATACATATCAGGCCACCAGCATGGACTATAAGAGTTTGGTCATTCATTTTTATTGATTTTTACATTGCTGGATTGCGAGCTTGATCGCATATCGGACGTCTAAACACTAATTGATTGACGTTTAAAATACATGTCTTACTGATGTCATGATGACGGTCGCATTTCCTGTTGGCTCTTTCTAATTTGAAGGAAGAAGGGAAAAAGACACCCCTTTTCTTGAACATTAATCTTCCTAAAGAAATATATTGTAAAGTTCAGCCTTAGTATAGCATACACTATTGAAGAAAAGGGTCCCCAGCTCTATCGCCACAGGTAGAGAGTGACTGAACCTATCTAATATTGGTTAATTATTTATTAGCGTTTTCAGCAGCACTTTTTTAATTTGACACTTTGCACTCTTCATCCTCAACATGGTATCCATTTTTCATCATATATAGACATTTGAAAGTGATTGCAAACGTTTCTTTATGGTTCTAAATACAGTTGTATGAGATGGTTTTGATATATTGATTCATAATATATAAATTATTATTGGTATATTCATTTTTTTGTTGTAACTATCTCAAAATTAATATTTATATTCATCTGATTCTTTGGCGGACTTGTAATATGTCTTAACCATCAAATTTTCTTAACATTTTTGTAATAAAGATTGATGATTAATTTTCTATATTAGTAGAATCCTTGTTATGTTGGGTATATAATGGTACGGTTCTCTTCTATTGTCTTCAATAGTTTATGCTATACTAAGGCTGATATTTACAATATATCTCTCTAGGAAGATTAATGTTTAAGAAATGGGGTTGTCTTTTTCCCTTCTTCCTTATTCAATATATGATAAACACTCTCTTGAGCAATTTCACAAGGCTATCTGACTGACCATTATATTGATGATATTTTAATAGCCTTTACTTCCATTAGGTAAACAGCACTTTTTCTTTCTCTTTCTAATTTGTAACTTATGGGCTTGCTTAATTGATCATAATCATGCCCTGAAATGCTACATGCGGGTTTCATGGTTTTAGTCTTCAGTCCTGTACATGCGGGCTTGTTCAATGAAATTGATATGTAACTGTTGCAATTTTCAATGGAATTAAATGAGACTTAATGTGTTTAGTAAACCATACAAACAGCGCGAGTCTGCTTTGGTCAGTGCTGTTATCCCAGCTTTATTGATGAAGAAAGGAAAAGGTAAAAGAGAAGGAAGCCAAGAAGAAAAAGGCAGTATGTAAATGAGGAATTTATAGAAGATACATTAGGTCAGAAGTAAGGAAAATCTAGTTAGGTGGTCATAGACCATACATTGTATCCAATGCTGCCAAGTTCTGAAAAAGGCATTTGATTGCCTGGTTAAGAGATATTTCCTGTTTTCTGCCCACCAGCAAAGACGGACATATTTTCATCAACTTTTTGTTAGTGTAAAATTAACCATCTGCCTCTATCCTACCCCTAAACCCTAATCCCTAACCCAAATCCCTAAATCTACCCCTAACTCTAACCCCTAAATCTAACTCTAACCCTAACCCCTAACCCTAACACTACTCCTAAATCAGACCCTAAGCCTATGAAATTGGCAAAAATACATGCTGCACCAACTAGTGGCCGCTGGCCGCTACTGCTGGTTGGCAGAAAACAGGAAAGGTCTTGGTTGGGAAAATACCATTCGTTTCCCCATTAACCACATATCTTTTAGTCTGAGATCCCCTAGGAGAGTCAGTGGGGCTGTCTGGTACCATTGTGTTCAAATCAAGTTGTAGTCGGAAAGCGTGTGACTAGCTTTTGCATCCTGCAAGGAATGTTATTTACTTGTACTGAGCTGAGCAATGAGAGTGCGTGGTCTGGTAATTGTATTTCTGAAATTTGTGAAAAAAATTGATGCACTGATGTCCAGTTTGGTGTGATGGAGAGACATAGCCAGGATATGTGTGTAATGAGTGTGTGTGTTCATAAGAATGTTTACTTTAGTATTAAATGAGTCATAGTAGGGTTTTCCATATCTACTGGCTGACAGGGAGGCTTGATACTCTAGCTATGTCTGCCTCATATACAGTAGGGTGTTGTATTGTGTTTGGTGTCTGTAAATATCTTTACTTTCTTTAAAGACAATTTTCACCTAACCTCAAGTTCATTTATATTAAAGTGCACAGCTACAGAAATGTAACTATCTAGGTAAATGTTATGGAATTTGCCTTGTTTGTGCGACACAGTATCTGTCATTTACACTCAGGATGCTAATCTGATTTAGGCCTTGATTACATTCTCCAAGTAAAACGCTCCCAGGCTGCCTTTGCCTTTAGAGATTTTTATAAGCAACTTTGTAGGGCTATTACATGACACGTTAGTGCACGTTATGCATTTACATGTAATTGATTATGAATATGAAAAACTAGCGACTTGCCCGTCAAAAATGACGGCAATAAAATGTGAAGGCTGGCAATGTTGTTTGAAACAAAATGCAAGGCTCTCCCACCTCTAACTTGAG
Source organism: Discoglossus pictus (assembly GCA_027410445.1). Classification (NCBI taxonomy): domain Eukaryota; kingdom Metazoa; phylum Chordata; class Amphibia; order Anura; family Alytidae; genus Discoglossus; species Discoglossus pictus. The sequence continues at coordinate 13,308,449 of CM050166.1, forward strand.
AGCCTCTCCCATCGTCTACTTTACGGTCCTCGGGATGAGCACCTTTGGTGCTCATCGCGAGCCCCGCAATGAGAGGCTTTGCCGTTCATCTCAGGCCTCATCCAACCCGCCACTTTCATGCCTCACAATGAGCACCTTCGGCACTAATTGCGATCCTCTCCCTCAGTCTCCTTTACGGTCCACGTAATGAGCTTCGAAAGCGGTCCACGCGATGAGCGCTGAAGGCGTTCCTCAAAATGAGCGCCAAAGGTGCTCATCGCAAGCCCTGCAATGAGCGGCTTCACCGCTCATTCCAGGCCTCGTCCAACCCACCACTTTCCTTGTGAGCCCTGCAATGAGAGCTCATTGCAGACATCGTCCAACCCACCACTTTCATGCCTCGCGCTGAGGTACACAATGAGAGCCTTAAGCGCTCATTGTGAACTTCTCTTCACTCTCTGTCCTTTTTCCCCCTCTCCCTTCCATGTGTCTGTTTCCCCCTCCCCCTCCACCCACCCCTTTTTCATTATTCCCCTATTTCCCTCCCCTGTGTCTCTTTCCACCCTCTTCCCCCTCTCCCTCCCCTGGTCTTTCTCCTCTCTTTCTCTGTTCAAGTCTTGCATACCTTGTATTTTCAAAGGCTTGCAGGCCTCGCTTTGATGGGCTAAGTGTTATTGGCTTCGGCCTCGTTTTGAGACGTTTTGAAAACATTTACGTCTTTACGGCCGCCATTTTTTTCCTCGCTTAGCCGATTTTCAATTTCTAAAAAACGCCAATTAAGCCTCAAATTAGCTTGCAACCTCACTCACAGGCTCCCTACCTCTCGCCCTGTGCTGTGTGTGAGGTTGTAGGTTCTTTTTTTTTATTAATTGGTATCTTTAGGTGATCTTTAAACGCCTTCCGAGTTATGTGCTTGAAAAAAATATTGGCCGTTAAATTCGTAATATTTTCAAAGTATTGTGTGTCTCGCGATCAGCGTCAAAGTCCTACGGCCTTCAGCGTTGATTGAGGGCATCGCCATGAGCCCCTTCAATCAGTTTCCATCCTCCTTCGGAGGAGCGTCCTCAGACAAATAACAACTCTGATGGGCCAGATGACCCTTGGAGGGACCCTGAAGGGCCATAATTGTGAGGCCTGCAATGTGTGTGTGTGGATTGGATAAAGGAGGCTGTCACTAAGGGGTAGGATGTGGTAATAAGGGGTATATAAAATGTATAAAATATTAAATGTATGACAAATAAAGAGTGCTCAGGTGGTCATACATAATTATGTGTCTGCTCATTACTGAGGGAAGGGATAACCCTGATCATAGGGGTTAATAATCCTGCATATACCTAAGGAAGAGTTACAAATAGTAATTATCTTACTGTGACTGGAGATTCTGTTCTTTTGGCCATTCTGAAGGTCCATTACTGGTCTGGTTCTATCTCTGCTAGCAGAGATAATAACAATAACCATCACATATTGCTGGGTGGGTCAGAACTAGGTTCTGGGCAATCCCAATTGAGAAGGGGTTGTCACACTTACTTCCTCCCACCCCTCCAGTCTTAATAAGGTGTGTTTGAACTGCAAGTCATTTTTTGAGCATGTGAGCTAGCCACATATTCTTAGGAGTGTCATTTAATAGCAGCATAGATTCATGTGCATGTAGAGCAGGGGGTAAGTTATATGTAGCCATTACTAGTAAATGGTAACATGTTAGAGTTTTTTTTTATGTGTAGCATGTAATAGCATAATATTTTTTACGTGTGATTTTCATGTGTAAAAATGTAGTGGGACCCCGGTTAAGAAGAGTTTAATTAGTCTTAGCTCTTTAGCAGCTCTCCTAAAATTAAGAAGATTTGTAGTAAAAAAGGCACGTGTTAAAATGTTTAAACATGTATTTGAACTTCCTTCATACAACAGTCTTTATTGTGGAGCTGACCATGGTGCTGAAAATGATCTAGACATTATATGTAAACTAGCGACTTGCCCGTCAAAAAATGACGGCAATGAAATTATAAGGTAGCTAATGCTGTTTGGTGTGTAATAATTAAATATATAATACATTAATAAATGAATATACTTTACCTATTTTGAAGCATTGTGTTGAAGAGCTGGCAATCTGTTTTGATGTTGCTGGAGCATTAGTGGTGGGGTGCTGCTGTGTCTCCTTTCCCCCTCCTTTCCCTCCCTTGTATCTCCTTTTCCCTCTCCTCTCCCTTATGTCTCCTTTTCCCCCTCCCCTCCCTCCCTTGTGTTTCCTTCCCCCCCTCTTCTCCCTCCTTTGTGTCTTATTTCTGCCATCGCCTCCCTCCCTTGTGTCTCATTTCCCCCTCCTCTCCCTCCCTTGTGTGTCATTTCCCCCTACTTTCCCTCCCAGGTGTCTCTTTCCCCACCCTCTTCCTCCCCTGTGTCTCTTTCCTCCCTCCCCTGTGTCTCTTTTTTCCCTCTCCCTCCGCTATGTATTTTCCCCTCCCTCCCCTATTTCTCTTTCCTCCCCCTCTTTCTCCCCTGTGTCTCTTCAACCCCCTCTCCCTCCCCTGTCTTTCCCCTCTCTCCTATGTCTCTTCCCCATCTACTCCCTCTCCTGTGTCTCTTTCCCCCCTCTGTAACCCCCTGTGTGTCTTCCCCCTCTCTAACCCCCTGTGTCTCTTCCCCCCTCTCCCTTCCTCTCTTTCCACCCTTTCCCCCCTCTCCCTCTGCTGTGTTCCTCATGACCCTCACCGTGTCCTGGGGGCCCTGGATGTCGGTCTCGGCCCTGTCCCTGGGGGCGGGGTTCCCACCCTTCTCCGTGGGTGTCGGAGGCCTGTCCGGGTGGCTGGTGGACTCCTTTGTGGTGGGTTGTGGGCCTGGCGCGGGTCCCCGGGTGTAGATGACATCTCCCAGCAACTGAGGCCAAGGGCTGCGGGCAAGGGCAGCGAGGGCTGAGGGCAAGGGCCTCAGTTGCTGGGATGGCGCTTCATCCCAGCAACTGAGGCCCTTGCCCGCAGCCCTCGCTACGCGAGAGCCGCGGGCTCACCATGTCCTGGGGGCCCTGGATGTCGGGCTCGGCCCTGTCCCTGGGGGCGGGGTTCCCAGCCTCCTCCGTGGGTGTCGGAGGCCTGTCCGGGTGGCTGGTGGACTCCTGTGTGGTGGGTTGTGGGCCTGGCGCGGGTCCCCGGGTGTAGATGACATCTCCCAGCAACTGAGGCCAAGGGCTGCGGGCAAGGGCAGCGAGGGCTGAGGGCAAGGGCCTCAGTTGCTGGGATGAAGCGCCATCCCAGCAACTGAGGCCCTTGCCCGCAGCCCTCGCTACGCGAGGGCCGCGGGCTCACCATGTCCTGGGGGCCCTGGATGTCGGGCTCGGCCCTGTCCCTGGGGGGCGGGGTTCCCAGCCTCCTCCGTGGGTGTCGGAGGCCTGTCCGAGTGGCTGGTGTGGGCCTGGCGCGGGTCCCCGGGTGTAGATGACATCTCCCAGCAACTGAGGCCAAGGGCTGCGGGCAAGGGCAGCGAGGGCTGAGGGCAAGGGCCTGTCCCTGGGGGCGGGGTTCCCAGCCTCCTCCGTGGGTGTCGGAGGCCTGTCCGAGTGGCTGGTGGACTACTGTGTGGTGGGTTGTGGGTCTGGCGCGGGTCCCCGGGTGTAGATGACATCTCCCAGCAACTGAGGGCCGCGGGCTCGCTATGCAAGCCAGCAAGTGTGAGCAACGGCCTCAGTTGCTGGGATTCCTCCCAGCAATTGAGGCCCTTGCCCGCAGGCCCTCGCTACGCAAGGGCCGCGGGCTCGCTATGCGAGCCCGCAAGCGTGAGCAACGGCCCTTAGGCTCGCCGGGCAATGAGCGCCTGCGGCGCTCATCGCTACGCCCGCTAAAGTTCTACAGGTTAACGGCTCGCCTCGCTTCGCGAGGCTCGCCGGGCGATGAGCGCCTGCGGCGCTCATCGCTAAGCCCGCTATTCGTACGGACCACGCAAACAGCATGACGACGACTCGTAGCAGGACAAATATAATATGTGATGGCATTGCTCAGTCATGTCTGACTCTCTGTGACCTCATGGACAACACACCATGCTGATCTATTTGGTTTTCATTGCAGAGGTACTGGAGAAGGTTGCCAGTTCCTTCTCCCGTGGGCCACAGCATACAGCTTGTTGGTATTCCCAGGTGGTCTCCCATCCAAGTACTAACCAATGTGTCCACTCGATTCCCTGGCAGGATTGGAACCCAGGATGCTGTGGTGAATGCACTTGCATCCTAACCACTGGGCCACCAGGGACCCGTAGTCATTATATAACAATAGCCAAACTCCTCAAGTTTCACATACCAATATTAAGACATTTAGAGAAATTGTGAATATTGAAGAACATCTACTATTCATACTTTATACTATGGGGTATATTTTTATTAAATATGTCTGCCTCATATACAGTAGGGTGTTGTATTGTGTTTGGTGTCTGTAAATATCTTTGCTTTCTTTAAAGATAATTTCCACCTAACCTCAAGTTCATTTATATTAAAGTGCACAGCTACAGAAATGTAACTATCTAGGTAAATGTTATGGAATTTGCCATTTTTGTGCGACACAGTATCTGTCATTTACACTCAGGATGCTAATCTGATTTAGGCCTTGATTACATTCTCCAAGTAAAATGCTCCCTAGGCTGCCTTTGCCTTTAGAGAATTTTATAAGCAACTTTGAAGGGCTATTACATGGCACGTTAGTGCACGTTATGCATTTACATGTAATTGATTATGAATATGAAAAACTAGCGACTTGCCCGTCAAAAATGACGGCAATAAAATGTGAAGGCTGGCAATGTTGTTTGAAACAAAATGCAAGGCTCTCCCACCTCTAACTTGAGAGCCTCTCCCATCGTCTACTTTACGGTCCTCGGGATGAGCACCTTTGGTGCTCATCGCGAGCCCCGCAATGAGAGGCTTTGCCGTTCATCTCAGGCCTCATCCAACCCGCCACTTTTATGCCTCACAATGAGCACCTTCGGCGCTAATTGCGATCCTCTCCCTCAGTCTACTTTACGGTCCACGTGATGAGCTTCGAAAGCTGTCCACGCGATGAGTGCTGAAGGCGGTCCTCGCAATGAGCGCCAAAGGTGCTCATCGCAAGCCCTGCAATGAGCGGCTTCTCCGATCATTCCAGGCCTCGTCCAACCCACCACTTTTATTGTGAGCCCTGCAATGAGCGCTCATTGCAGACATCGTCCAACCCACCACTTTCATGCCTCGCGCTGTGCGCCTTTGGCACTTATCATGAGGTACACAATGAGAGCCTTAAGCGCTCATTGTGAACTTCTCTTCACTCTCTGACCCCTGTGCAAATTTTCCCCCTCTTCCTTCCATGTGTCTGTTTTCCCCTCCCCCTCTCCCCACCCCTTTTTCTTTATTCCCCCTCTCCCTCCCCTGTGTCTTTCTCCTCTCTTTCTCTGTTCAAGTCTTGCATACCTTGTATTTTCAAAGGCTTGCAGGCCTCGCTTTGATGGGCTAAGTGTTATAGGCTTCGGCCTCGTTTTGAGACTTTTTGAAAACATTTATGTCTTTACGGCAGCCATTTTTTTCCTTGCTTAGCCGATTTTCAATTTCCAAAAAACACCAATTAAGCCTCAAATTAGCTTGCAACCTCACTCACAGGCTCCCTACCTCTCCCCCTGTGCTGTGTGTGAGGTTGTAGGTTCTTTTTTTTTATTAATTGGTATCTTTAGGTGATCTTTAAACGCCTTCCGAGTTATGTGCTTGAAAAAAATATTGGCCGTTAAATTCGTAATATTTTCAAAGTATTGTGTGTCTCGCGATCAGCGTCAATGTCCTACGGCCTTCAGCGTTGATTGAGGGCATCGCCATGAGCCCCTTCAATCAGTTTCCATCCTCCTTCGGAGGAGCGTCCTCAGACAAATAACAACTCTGATGGGCCAGATGACCCTTGGAGGGACCTTGAAGGGCCATAATTGTAAGGCCTGCAATGTGTGTGTGTGGATTGGATAAAGGAGGCTGTCACTAAGGGGTAGGATGTGGTAATAAGGGGTATATAAAATGTATAAAATATTAAATGTATGACAAATAAAGAGTGCTCAGGTGGTCATACATAATTATGTGTCTGCTCATTACTGAGGGAAGGGATAACCCTGATCATAGGGGTTAATAATCCTGCATATACCTAAGGAAGAGTTACAAATAGTAATTATCTTACTGTGACTGGAGATTATGTTCTTTTGGCCATTCTGAATGTCCATTACTGGTCTGGTTCTATCTCTGCTAGCAGGGATAATAACAATAACCATCACATATTGCTGGGTGGGTCAGAACTAGGTTCTGGGCAATCCCAATTGAGAAGGGGTTGTCACACTTACTTCCTCCCACACCTCCAGTCTTAATAAGGTGTGTTTGAACTGCAAGTCATTTTTTGAGCATGTGAGTTAGCCACAGATTCTTAGGAGTGTCATTTAATAGCAGCATAGATTCATGTGCATGTAGAGCAGGGGGCAAGTTATATGTAGCCATTACTAGTAAATGGTAACATGTTAGAGTTTTTTTTTATGTGTAGCATGTAATAGCATAATATTTTTTACGTGTGATTTTCATGTGTAAAAATGTAGTGGGACCCCGGTTAAGAAGAGTTTAATTTGTCTTAGCTCTTTAGCAGCTCTCCTAAAATTAAGAAGATTTGTAGTAAAAAAGGCACGTGTTAAAATGTTTAAACATGTATTTGAACTTCCTTCATACAACAGTCTTTATTGTGGAGCTGACCATGGTGCTGAAAATGATCTAGTCATTATATGTAAACTAGCGAATTGCCCGTCAAAAAATGACGGCAATGGAATTGTAAGGTAGCTAATGCTGTTTGGTGTGTACTACTGAAATCTATAATACATTAATAAATGAATATACTTTACCTATTTTGAAGCATTGTGTTGAAGAGCTGCAATCTGTTTTGATGTTGCTGCAGCATTAATGGTGTGGAGGTGCTGTGTAAGTGTGGTGAATTTGTGCAGTGTAATAGTGTGCGTCCGCGAGACGAAACCGTTAGCGAAGTTGTGTAGTTCCATATTGTTCTAAAATGGCAGCTAATGTGTGGTATGCGTCTGTAGTGGAATATCCGTAGGTGTTTTGTGGTGTTTTGCGAGTTTCTTGTGGTGTTTTGCGTGTTTAGAGTGCTGTAGCCTCGTTTTCGTTTTGTTCATTGGCCATTTTTTCTCTCGCTTAGAGAATTTTTTAGTGCCTAAACTCTTTTATTATGAGTTAAATGAAGGTGTAACTTCATTTGTTGAGGTCCTGGATGCTCCCTCTTGCTGTAGGTAAGCTTTTTATGTATGTGTTGTGTGTATTTATTGTGTTTTTCATTTTTTCATGTCCGCGGGTTGCGGGCGATTTTTGCGAGTCTGTAATGTGTGTTAACGTGTCTCGTATGTTGTTTGCGTTGCGCCGTAAAGTTTGCGAGGGTTGCAGTTGCTTCGCGAGGGCCGCAGTTGATACATACACAATATACACACACATTATATATACACACACAATATACACACACATTATATATACACACACACACACACACATTATACATACACACACACACAATATATACACACAATACACACACACACAATATCTATACACACACACACACAATACACACACACATTATATACATACACATGGTGTTAATGATCAGTGTATAATTAGTTTATATGGCAGGTCTCAGTGATTGCACATGTTCCTCAGACCCCATTATCTCCCTGTCACTCACAGTCAGCTACCCAGGCCCGGCTCCTCCAGCTCTGAGGCCTGCTCCAGTCCGCGGATCCACGGTGTTTCCTGTTCCCCAGGCCGGCCCTGCGCAGGGCATTGTGGGGAGGAGGTGGCTGCTCCATCCCAACAACTGGATTGCCGGGCCCCGGGATGGTGCGGCTACTGGCAGTGGCGGGTTCGGCTAGTGGCAGTGGCGGCATTGTGGGGAGGAGGTGGCTGCTCCATCTCAACAACTGGATTTCCGGGCCCCGGGATGGTGCGGCTACTGGCAGTGGCGGCGAACCAGGGCATTGTGGGGAGGAGGTGGCTGCTCCATCCCAACAACTGGATTGCCGGGCCCCGGGATGGTGCGGCTACTGGCAGTGGCGGCGAACCGGGGCATTGTGGGGAGGAGGTGGCTGCTCCATCCCAACAACTGAGGCCCTTGCACGCAGTCCTCGCTACGCGAGGGCCGCGGGCTCGCTACGCGAGCCCGCAAGCATGAGCAACGGCCCGTACGCTCACAATTATATATGTGATGGCATTGTTCAGTCATGTCTGACTCTTTGACCTCATGGACAACACACTATGCTGATCCATTTGGTTTTCATCACAGAGGTACTGGAGTAGATTGCCAGTTCTTTCTCCAGTGGGCCACAGCATACAGCTTGTTGGTATTCCTAGGTGGTCTCCCATCCAAGTACTAACCAATGTGTCCACTTGATTCCCTGGCTGGATTGGAACCCAGGATGCTGTGGTGAATGCACTTGCATCCTAACCACTGGGCCACCAGGGACCCGTAGTCATTATATAACAATAGCCAAACTCCTCAAGTTTCACATACCAATATTAAGACATTTAGAGAAATTGTGAATATTCAAGAACATCTACTATTCATACTTTATACTATGGGGTATATTTTTATTAAAAGGTGACCTTTACCTGAAACCTCTCATGCAATGTGATTTAGGAAAGAAGTTGGTGTTATACATTATATGGAAAATGATTTTGCTATGGTTAATATTTAATTTGCTTGGTATTTTATATTATTCTTGTTAAATAATAATAATAATAATAATAATAATAATAACAATAACTTATAAAGCACCATAATGCAATAAGGCAGACACTCATTGGTCAGATTTGCTCTCTGTGTTACAGGTTGGTGTACCTAGTTCTGTGCTACTGGATTATTCTGTGTATGGCCTGGCCTTGTTTACCCTGTCCATGGAATTCTGACCCCTGGACTATTTATCTCTCTGAGTGCCATCTGCCCTGACTCTTGGACTATTTTTGAGTATGAATCTGGATTTGTTCCTTGGTAGCTTTGTTTCTGTATCTCTGCCATTAGACTTCGCCCACATGACGTTACAATAGTAACTGAGCCTTAACATGAAGCCCACATTAGATAACTCGCCTTGACCCAGCATATCCCAGCAGTTGGCATTCTTGACACTAGTAGTACATTTGTTGTTCAGCCTGATGATATATGACTGCTGAACCCAAAGGGCTTCTGCCTGAGCAATATGATGGGGCCCATTTTCAATTAAGAACTTTTCCTTCTGGTTTATTCAGGAAATTATTTCTAGTAGGCGGATGGTGACTAGAAATATTGGAGAATGTAATTGAGAGATGCATCATGATATTTTCAGCGTACAGTTAATACTGAAACCCCCAAAAAGTGAAATATTGTAAACATGTAATTAAGTTTTAAAAACACAGACACAAATATATTTTTTGAATATTTGCAGAATAGCTGTTTAGCCATATTAGAGTTGTGGTCAAAAGTTTCCATACCCTTGGCGATTTGATAATATACTGTATGTACCATTTGGAAAGAAAACATGAGTGAGCAGCAAAACACATTTCTTTTATTTCTTATGGGATTCATATCCAACTGTAGGTTATTACAGAATGGCACAATCATAAAATAAAACATGGCAACAAAGAAAAAAATTAAAAAACCCTGTTCAAAAGTTGACACACCCTTAGTTCTTAATACTGTGTATTGCCCCCTTTAGCATCAATGACAGCGTGCAGTATTTTGTAACAGTTGTCTAGGAAGCCCCTAATTCTTGCAGGTGGTATAGCTGCCCATTCGTCTTGGCAAAATGCCTCCAGGTCATGCAAAGTCTTTGGTCATCTTGCATGAACTGCACGTGTGAGATCTCCGCAGAGTGGCTCAATAATATTAAGGTCAGGAGACTGTGATGGCCACTCCACAACCTTCAGCTTTTCCTGCTGTAACCACTGGAGGGTCAATTTGGACTTGTGGTTAGGGTCATTGTCATGCTGGAAAGTCCAAGAGCGTCCCATGCACAGCCTTCGTGCAGAAGAATGCAAATTGACAGTATTTTCTGATAACCTGCTGCATTTATCGTGCCATCAAGATTCCCTGTGCCTTTAGAGCTCTCCCCTAAAACATCAGTGAGCCACCACCATGCTTCACAGTGGGGATGGTTTTATTTTCACTATAGGCTTTGTTGACCCCTCTCTAATCATAGCGCTTATAGTTGCGACCATAAAGCTCTATTTTGGTCTTGTCAGTCCAAATTACATTGTGTTAGAAGCTGTGAGGCTTGTCAATGTGTTGTTGGGTATATTGTAACCGGGCTTTTTTGTGGCATTGGTGCAGTAAAGGCTTCTTTCTGGCAACTCGACCATGCAGCTCATTTTTGTTCACGTATCGTCGTATTGTGCTCTTTGAAACAACCACACCGTCTTTTTTCAGAGCAGCCTCTATTTCTCCTGAGGTTACCTGTGGGTTTCTCTTTGTATTCCGAACAATTATTTTGGCCAATGTGGCTGAAATCTTTCTTGGTCTACCTGACATTGGCTTGGTATCAAGAGATCCCCGAATTTTCCACTTCTTAATAAGTGATTGAACAGTACTGACTGGCATTTTCATGGCTTTGGATATATTTTATATCCTTTTACATCTTTATGAAGTTCCATTACCTTGTTAAGCAGGTCTTTTGACAGTTATTTTCTGCTCACCATGGCTCAGTATCTAGCCTGCTCAGTCATCCAAGCGTGTGCTAACAAACTCATTGAGTATTTATACACAGACACTAATTGCAATTTAAAAAGCCACAGGTAAGGGAAATGAACCTTTAATTGCCATTTTTACCTGTGTGTGTCACCTTGTGTGTCTGTAACTAGGCCAAATATTCAATGGTATGTAAACTTTTGATCAGGGTCATTTGGGTGATTTCTGTTATCATTATGATTTAAAAAGGAGCCAAACAACGATGTGATAATAAATGGCTTCATATGATCAGTATCCTTCAATAAAATATTTTTTTTTGCATGATCAGTATAAATAAATAAATAAAATAAATAAATGCCCAGATTTCACAATTTCTGCCAGGGTATGCAAACTTTTGAGCACCACTGTAAATTGCCTATCCAGTTGTAGCATTCTGGTGCAACAAGCTAATTTACAGTTCATTATTGTTGTAATGTTACTGATAAATAAATATAATTATTACAATAATAATAATAATAATAATAATAAGTATTATTATAATCAGATACATAAAATAAAATCAAGAACTACAGGGGGCCTGGGCTGAGATTTTAGAGAAAAATCTAGGAAATGGACAGTGTAGATGGTTCCAATTATTTTCAACTGTCATCACTGTCTATGTTTTTATATTTATTTATTTATTTATATTTACTAGATACAATATTCAGGTCCATCAGCTTTCATGTCATGAGAAACCATTTCTATGAGTTATGAATTCTTATAAATAATAGTTGGGTTAAATTCTGTGTGGGTGCTGCAATTCTAAATCCGTGTTCAGCTGGAACCCACTGGTCAGTGATGGATACTAATGGCTGAGGCTGTCTGAATTCACTAGTCCTGTACATTATTCATAGTACATACTCATATATAAAGCTTGCACCTTTCTGAGAAAGAACCTCCTGTACTTTTTGGTATTTTATTATGACGCCTACTTCATTCTTTCAGTGTTATTATTGCTTTGGTTTTTTCTATCAATGGCAATATACAAGACTCTGAATACACTTTGTTCCATTGAGCCTCGCTGTTCCTACTGTGTAGAAGCTTTCCATTGGTATTGTGCTGTCAGTGAGTGTATTATATCCTTTCACTGTGCTAGGAGGGAACTGTGCTCATTGGCATTGTCCTCAATATTTACCACCTTTTTTTCATTGAGATATTTTTGGCCAGTGAGCATTAAGCTACATTATATACCCAGCATACAAACCATCTCAAATACCTATTGAAGGCAAGTATTAATTTAGAATATCTCAATAACTCATAAAATATAATACACTGCCTCAAAAGAATGGCGTAACAACAGCAGAGTAATGCTGCAAACTTAATTTCTCGTAGACAAAATCATATTAGAAATATGGAACTTGCATTATGAGAAGAAAAAATACAAGGGGCAATTTCCTGTTCCATGGTTGTTATAATCAGTTTATTTGCAGTTGGTTCTCCAGTTAGGTGTAAATAGTCCCACATTAAGATAATATACACACCGCCATATGTGGCAGCTGAAAGGGGAAATTAGCCACAACACCATAATATGTAGAATTTAGGTTGCCCAATCAATAACTTAGACTGGCCAAAATAGAAAATTAAAAGTTAGTTGCAAAGGAAAGTAAGACTAACCCTCAAATATTTTTTAAGTATATAAATGGTAAGAAAGCCAGGAAGAAAGCATTTCACAGTGTGAAATGGGCTGTCTGACAATTAGTGATCAGGAAAAGGGTCTTTTCTTCTGAATATACAAGGGAGGTACCAGTGGTTGGGACACTGCAACATAATGGGGCTACACTATCATCACCTAATAATTGGTTAACACAGGAAGAAATCCAAAAGTGGTTGGAAAAAATAAATGTTAATAAAGCCCTTGGTCCTGATGGAATACATCCACGGGTACTGAGGGAACTGGGCTCTGTAATAACCAAACCATTCTAATTATTTTTTCAAGACTCGCTCACCAGCATAAGTAGCAGTTCAGAGGATGATCATGATCAATTACGCAAGCTTGTAACGCCCAAAATGGAAACAGCCAATGGTAAATGAGACCGTCATAATTATGTCAGTAAAACATGGAAGTTACACATCAATCAATTAGCGTTTACAAGTCCGATATGCGATCAGACTTACAATTCGGCAATGTACATAATAATAAAAATGAATGAAATAAATGTTCTAGTCCATCTGGGTGGCCTGATATGTATTAACACCTTGATTCCCGAGACTGATATAACATGAAAATAAAACGTAAAAACAGCTTGAGACTGTTGTGCAATTAATCCTAATGTCTGTCATCGCTTTCCCCATATTTTACAGAGCAGTATTGATTGTATATTTGCATTTACAGTGCTACGAACAGGTGTTTAACCCCCTTGTGGGTCCTCTCTGGTACTCTTTGCTACATTTGTCATTTACGGGTGTGTAAATAATTACGGCCTTGAGGGAATTTAGCTATCGAATAGCAATTTGTGATTTCAGTGATCGTAACAGTGAAAGATCAAAGGCTTTGCTAGGTCGTATTTTCGATTAAAAAAACGTAAATCGTTTGCGGCTAGCGAAAAGACGCCAATTGAATAACAAATTAGCTTACGGGCTCCGTTATGGGCTCCCATAACTACAATTTGTTCAATTGCATAAGACCCCTATGTCTATTTAAATCACATATATAGTTGTGAGCATGCGGGCTGTTGCTAACGCTGCGAAGCTGCGGAATTACGAAACAAAAATACGAGACGCGTTACGACCCATTACAACCTTGCAAGAACCGCCCGAAACTTGCGCACATGAAAACATGAAAAACACAATAAATACACACAACAAATACATAAAAAGCTTACCTACAGCAAGGGGGAGGGGCACCCAGGACCTCAAAAACTGAAGTTACACCTCAATTTAACTCCAAATAAAAGAGTTTAGACACCCGAAAATCCCCTAAGCAAGAGAAAAAATGGCCGCCGAAAAAAACGAAAACGAGGCTACAGCAGTCTAAAGATGCAAAACACCATCAAACACCTCCGGATTGTCCGGAAAAGACGTACAAGATCCGAAAACAAGGACGCAACCCGCGCGACCCAAAAAACATTAGCAACACAATAAATACACACAACAAACACATAAAAAGCTTATTCACAGCAAGGGGGGCACCGAGGACCTCTGCAAGTGAAGTTACACCTCAATTTAAGTCCAAATTTTGGAGTTTAGACACCCGAAAATCACCTAAGCGAGAGAAAAAATGGCCGCCGAACAAAACGAAAACGAGGCTAAAGGACCCTAAACACGCAAAAGTCGGACGACATCCGAAAACAAGGACGCTAAATCAGCCACAGCCGCATACCACACATTAGGCATTCCCTCTCCTGTCTCTGTCCCCTCTGCCGTGTCTGTCCCCTCTCCTGTCTGTCCCCTCTGTCCCCCCCACATTCATCCCGCTTACACAGCAGCTCCAAAGCACTGATGCTGCAGCAACATGAAAACAGATTGCCAGCTCTTTAACACAATGCTTCCTGCATATATTACTTCACAATAGGTAAAGTAAATTCATTTCCTATTTTATTAATTATTCATTGCCATACCAAAAAAAAAAAACAATGCTGCTCATAGCACACAAACAACCAAGAGCCTCGCAATGAGCGCCGAGTCTATTTTGACGGCAAGTCGCTAGTAGGATTATAAGTAGGAGCCAACATGAATTTATGAAGGATAGGTGATGTCAGACCAATCTAATTAGTTTCTATGAGGAGGTTAGTAGGAACTTGGATCAATGCAACTGTAGTTGTTTTGGATTTTGCAAAGGCTTTTGATACAGTGCCACATGAAAGACTGTTGTGTAAACTAAGGGATACAGGAATTGCAATAAATATCTCTTGAGGTTAGTAGATAAAAGTTTCCACCTTAAAAATAAGAAAGAAAATGGTTCTTCACAGTAAGGGTGGTTAAACTGTGGAGTTCTCTACCAAAGGAGGTGGTGACAGCAGATTCGATAGATAACTTTAAAAAGGGACTGGATATATTTTTGAATAAAAATTGATAATTAGAGGAGGGGTATTGGTCCAGGGAGGAGTACAAACAATGGCTGACCACAGTAAATAATAATTGTCTGTAATAGTTCATATATTTTGTTCTATTTTTTTGTACTTTCTAGAAATATTAAAACATTTTAAGACCATATTATAAATATTTGTTTCCAGTGGTCATTTAATAAAAAAAATGATAGATGGAGTCAGTTCATAATACACAGTTATTAAAATGTATGAACATCTTAGTCCATCTGACCCATATATTGATGCACAATATAATGGCTAAAAACTCAAGTTGGCTCTGTCTCATATATTAAAATTGCGTGCTATCAGATGGCTATTGATATAAAAGGATGCAGCAGCTCTTTTTGGAAGCTTGCTAAAACTGTTAATTGATAGCTGATTTGGAATATCTAAACTGGCATTTCCTGATTGCAGTGGGTGTGATAGAACCAGATCCAGGATCTGCTGGCCAATGGCTAATTGCTCCCTTGATAATACCATATTATAAAATAATCTGTTTATTTAGCTTCCAATTCAGGATGTAGATATGTATTAATAAAATAAGACATGTGATGTTCTTTTCAGCAGATTGTAGAGTTTGCATGGAAATGTTAAGAGTCAGTTTACTAATGGAAAGTTTTTCACAGCTCAGGATTGAATATTGACACAAACTGAGATTGTCTTTAAAGGACCAGTGAACTCTAAGTGGTCTTTATGGGCACAAGATTGTATGTTTAAATGATCTATATTTAATTCTTATTTAATATTTAATTAAACTAATAACATCTAAAAAACTGTAAGTTTAAATCTATGTTTATATACAGTCTATTCTGCCCACTGGCAGTGCTAAGTGCAGCGTGAGGCTGTATGGGGGAAGGCTGTGATTGATAGCACAGCTTCTGACAAGTTAACTCATAGTTTTCCAGCAAGAAAAAATAAATCCATTACAATGACTAATCCCTTCAAACCGGAAATACAGTATAAGCAGTCTGTCAAAAACCTTGCTATTGACAACAGGGGACACACCCCTGCAACCTGATTGGATAGAGTAATGATTCAGACATGGAGCAGGCTGTGGTCTGTCTTTCCCACATATAAACACAGATTTTATTTTATTATATTTCTCAGTGAAAAATGCACGTATTTCAAAAATTCAACTACAATTTGCTCAATTGAATAGGGCCCTATGGGAGTCAACGGATTTATGAGGGATAGGTCATGTAAAAAAATGTAATTCGTTTCTATGAAGAGGTTAGTAGGAACTTAGATCAAGGCAACTCAGTGGATGTAGTGTTTTTGGATTTTGCAAAGGCTTTTGATACAGTGCCACCTGAAAGACTGTTGAGCAGTGCTGAGTGCAACGTGAGGCTGTATGGGGGAAGGCTGTGATTAATAGCACAGCTTCTGACCAGTTAACTCATAGTTTTCCAGTAAGAAAAAATAAACCTATTACAATGACTAATCACTTCAAAATGGAAATATAAGCAGTCTGTCAAAAATCTTGCTATTGACAACAGGGGACACACCCCTGCAACCTGATTGGATATAATAAGGAGTCAGACACGGAGCAGGCTGTGGGCAGTCTTTCCCTCATATAAACACAGATTTTATTTATTTTATTTCTCAGTGAAAAATGCTTGTATTTCAAAAAATCAAAAAGTATTTTGGAGATCTGTACAGTGTTATTGTCCACATTGTGCTGATTCAAGTGGCCCTATAAGGTCTGTAACGGAACCCATCACTGTTTTACCCTGTTTTATGATTTTTATGGTTAAAATATGATCCTACTATATGTATGTTGGTTTATGCTCTGCAGAATATTGTCCCAGACATTTGCAGCTACTTGGCATGGGAGATAATCCTGTTACAGAGACTCCGCATAAGATAAAGGAAGTCTATTGTATACAGTGTTTTCATTCTCAGATAAGAACAAAGAAGTGTAATTGAATCAATGTCTGATTGTATTAAAGTTGCCAGGGAGCCTCGGGGAGGTGTGACCCACCTATTGTTCTCTTTATGTGTATTGTGTGGCCAAATATGGGCATGTGTATTGCCTGTGGGAAGAGATGGGTATAAATATTTCTAGAGAACAAAATAAAGTCAGTATTCATTTGACTCCCAAATTGTGTGTCGTCCAATATGGGAGGTCGGGGATGGTGAAACTGTAGTGCCTCTTGGGTATTTTACCGTATACCAGCGGAGATATTGGACTGCGTGTTCCAGCTCCGTTACAAGGTCTAAAGCACAAAGTAATTGTGTCTGCTAAGAGAGGTTCAGTTTTACAAAGCATTTATTCAACTCCCCTTTCCCCATTCCCTTATATGCAACCACTGTCCGACTTGCTCCATTCTTCTCCACCAACTACCTGGCCTCTTAATCTTGTTTCTTCCACTCACTTAAACCTTTGTCATCTATTATTCACCCAGTGATTAAATGATACTGCTTGGGTCATATTTGTTTAACCCCTAACATTGTCCTGTCAGATTCAATCTATTGCAAAAAACATTTAAACTCTTTAATATTATAACTTATTTTCTCTAGAAAAAAAGGCGTCTAAGAGGGGATATGATTACCTTATATAAATATATCCAGGGTCAGTATAAAGATTTGTCAAGTGAGCTTTTTGTGCCAAGAGGTTTTCAACTGACAAGAGGACATCCCTTGAGATTAGAAGTAAAAAGATTTCACCTTAAAGAAAGAAAAGGGTTCTTCACAGTAAGGGTGGTTAATCTGTGGAATTCTCTACAAGAGAAGGTGGTGACAGCGGATTCGATAGATAACTTTAAAAGAGGACTGAATTTATTTCTAATTAAAAAGGGAATTCAGGGTTATCATGGATAATTATAGAGACAGTATTGATCCAGGAAGAAATCCGATCGCCAGTATCTGGGGTCAGGAAGGAATTTTTCTTTTCTCCCTTTGAGACGACTGGCTAAGTCTTACTTGTTTTTTTTTTCTGTTTGCCTTCCTCTGGATTAATAATTAAAAAAAAAAAATTATTAAATAATTGATTAATAATAAATTAACAACTAAGTAATTAATATTTAATCTGCATATTGCAGATCAGGAGATCTTAAAAGGTTGAACTTGATGGACTAAAGTCTTTTTTTAACCTTAATTACTATGGAACTATGGAACTATGTAAAATAGCACAATAGACAAAATGGGAAAAAAATAGGAAGTAGAGGAATTAATCCCTATTTATCCAATGTTTTACCTATTTGACACATATACTCAAAATTATTTTTTCGCTTCAGTCAACAATAGGTTAAAAAGTCATAAAGAACATCATCCTAATGAGCTTTTGTACAATGATGTAGTATGGGTCGTTGCAATTACTGGATGCTTTATACTACGGTATCATGGCTGTGACGCGCTAATGACATATCAGTTGTATCAGTGATGAGTATCAGATCTGCGGCGTTGTCAGGTACAGACAATGAGAGCTGTGAAATAGAAATGCTCTCAACAGCGTCGCATCAGCATCAGCTACACACGGAAGGAAGTGCTCCAGGTCCATATATGGAAATCCACTTCCTTGCTAAGAAACCCATACAAGCCGAGATCTGAGAGCTGGAATTTCCAAAAACCTGTCAGCACAGCTAAAACACTATATTTGGGAGGAAAAGTGAGGGTTTCGCTAAGCGCAGATGGGAAATTTCAATAATAATGAATGTAATTTTACACGCTGCCGGAAGTTCTGCCATGTAGCAAACATGGATATAGGAAAAAGGGATTACCTGTGGATAAAAACACTTTGCAAACACTGATTATTTTCTGTCTGATAATAAATGATAATTAACTTCATTTTATGCTCAGGGTAGACCCATTTCTTTCCCCAACAGATTTGCTTTGCTTTACCACCACTACTGATAGGCCCATCTAGTCTACCCATCTGCATTAAAAAAATAGGATAGGTAGATTCAGATTGGCAAATCTTCAAAATATCCTTTCAGATATCAGATTCATTCTTGAATTCACTTAGCATGTTTGTCCCTATCAGGGATGGATTTCCTGTTAAGCAGCTGCCTAGGGGTGCCACCTATCTATAGGAGGCACCATGTGTCAAAATTGTTAAAAAGGTGCTAGAAGTTTCTGTAGTTTACACAGTGCCTAATTCAGGAACTACTATGTTCCTCGGGGGAGGGAATAACAAGTTACTCTGTTACTAGTGGAATTGTGCTGCCCATGTGCACACTTCTTCTCTACATACCAGTTACTGGCAAAAGAGCTTTGTTGTTGTTCAGTTGTTTCCGACTCTCCGTTACCCTATGGACTGCAGCAAACCAGACACATCTATCAGTATGTCTATGGTTGATCTTAATAATAAGGTTTTCTTGGCAAATATACTGGAGTGAGTTGCCAGTTCCTTCTCTAGTGGACCACAATTTGTTTGTCCTCCTTGATATGACCTGCCCATCTTGTGTGATCCTACATGGTATAGCTCACAGCTTCATTAAAGTACACAAATCTTTAACTCCAAGTATTTCAAGTTAATGTCTCTAGTGAGTCACGTCGTCTTCTTAGAAGGGTCACAGATTTGTGGTTATTCAAAAAAGTTTTCTATAAGTACATAACGCTTCAGTAGCCTTTTAATTTAAGAAACCAAAATGTCAAGGTGTTTAGTGAATTTTAAGTAAAGTAAAATAATTAATTGTTTTCTTAATTTTCTTTAAGTTAATATATATACCGTTGACCTTGAAGGCGGTCAGATTGTGGATATAGAAAGAGCTGAGATATAGGAGAGAGTAGCAGAGGAGTGAATAGCCTTTGATGAAGGATATTTTTATACGTTTATTGTGTACTTGAAAGTTTCTTCCATACCACCCACCAACCAAGGTCTTTATTGATAGGTTAATTGATAAACAAATCCTTTCTCTTTCTCATATTAATAAAAAACTTTATTTCAGGGCTCTATATTGACATTTGTCAATTGTAAAGAAAACATTATAATAAAAGGCCTTGGAAATATTATTAGTCATCGTCAGATTTACCTTTTTTTCTGTTCATGAATATAGTATATTTATTTTAAAATAACGTATAGTAAAACACAAAGTTAAAAGAGTAACGGGAAACTCTCAAATATAATAATATAATGTAAATAAAAAAAACATGTTTAGAGGTATAAACAAGTAAAGTCTGCTAAAATATATAATTTTTCTAAAAATGCTACAGATGCTAATATTGGTATTTTTTTAGATATTTCACATACATATGATGTTTATTTACAAAATTCAGCTGTTCCTTTAATGTATCATCCTTATTGTTGTTTTTGGATGGAAATCCAAATATTACAAAGATTTGTTTGGTAAAGGACAACAAAAGTCCCCACATGTGCCCTGCATCATTAGATCATTAGATACAGGGTGGAAAAGTGTAATTTCTAAAATTGATGCTGAATTAATTTATTTATGATAATTTGAAGTCAGGCTAGTTCACTTGGTTACCTCTGCCTGAATAAGTACCAAGCTCTGTACTGTGCAGAACATAATGAATATTAATTAGAATCAGGTGCAAAAGAATTGAATGAGGCAGTGGCTAAGTGATTTGTAACTACTTGTAACTACTCTAGCAGCAGCAGCAGAGCAGATACCACAGCTCTATAGCTGCTGTCTATAGTGGAAAAGGTCCTGGGTTCAATCCTCTACAGTGACAGATCATTTTCTTTACTGTTTAAAAAATTTGAAATATGTTCTTTAGATTATATAATGAAGCATATGTCAATATGAGGTAACTATCTTGTTTCCTGTATTTTTTTATAAACATTATTTGAATAATGGTGTGAACTACTTATTTAGAAAAAATATATATATATGGCATTTTCATGTACATATTTTTGTTCTTTTTTACCATTGAAAAAGTTCCAAAATAGGCACAAAACGCGTCTGTTTTTATTTGCTTTTTTGTAGACCACCACAAATCTACTTTTGTAGGACATATTGCCAATTATTGCTGTTGGGCCTAGTACCATCCACATCAGTGATAAGCTAATCACTTGCATTGGCATATGACACTCTATGCGTGCATTTGGAATCTGCTTGGGATATTTCTTACCCTCACCTACAGGAATATCTAGGACTGTATACTCTGGACACTTTTGGAAGAATTTGCATCCCTGAATTTGGATTCATCATCTTACATGTGCTGCAATACCTCATAATGTCTGAAGTTAAAAAATGTGAGTGAATTTCCTGTTTTTTTTTTTGTTTTGTTTATTAAACCACTTTTATTATACTATTGGCTGGAGTGCGCTTCTCTCCACCCTCTCTATATTGTTTTCACACATTGCCGGCACACCGGTGGACTGTGCCGTGATTCCTGAGAGGCTGCATACACCTCCAAGAGACCTATCATAAGGACTGCCACACCGCCAAAAAACATCCGGCCCACACTTACTTTAAAAAGACTACTTCCTATTGACGCTATACTGAGGCCATCTATTCATTCATTCTTTATTTGTTATCACATCCACTATATCAGCTGGTAAATTATCTTCCCGTATATCTATTGGATTGGATGTCTATCAAGTGGATACTCTATTTATCCACAAAGAGCTAGCCAGTTATATATTTGCGCTACTAATTAATACACTAATTAATACACTGAGGATACCACTCAGTGTGTTATTAGTGTTACCTTGTTTTTGTATATATAATATAATTAGAAATAAATAGTTCACATAATTTATATATATATATATATATATATATATATATATATATATATATATATATATGTACACACTATGGCCCTCATTCTATTAGCGGCCGCAGCCGTTGCGGGGCCGCAAGGACCGGCCGCAAGCTATTCGGCTATTCTATTCCCTTACGGCCGGGGGCTCCGGCAGGCTTGCGGCCGGTGCCTTGCTATCTCTTGCGGCCGCTCGCGCCAGAGGAAAGCCTTTGATCTAAAACGGCCGCAAGAGTTTCGGCCGTAAGAAATTCCTATTTGCAATTCAATTGCTCCGGGAACCCTCTCTGCAAGGCTAAAAACTAACCGCAGCTTACTTGCAGGAAAGAGGTCCCGCTAGCACCAATTAAGCACATAAAATAGCTCAAATAAAGCCATCCTGCACTTTGAGAAGACTATAAAGGGATTTTAGGTGTTAGAAAAAATAGCACATAATTATCCTATACTCAAATCCATAAAATATGTTATTTTTAATATACGTAAAATATCCATGTAAAAAGTCCAGAGTGCTTGGAGCACTTCAGACCCGCCCACGCCGCAGCCGGAAAATAAACAGTTAATTTGAACTCGGGTTTGGGCTGATGTGCAAGCTTGAGAGTGGGTTACTTTTAATCCTCATGTCCCCCAATATGATCCCTAGCATTTACAGAGCTGTACAGTGCAGGCTTGAATTTATTTTTGCGTTTTTAGATTTCACAGCTTACGGCCGGTTCCAAGATATGCGGCCGGCCGTAAGGGGAGATCCTTGCGGGGCCGTATAATAGAATCGCAGCCTTACGGACGATTTACGGCCGCTAATAGAATGAGGCCCTATATATATAAATACGTTTGTCCAATAAAAATGATATCACTTAGTACTTAAAGACTCTGATTATTCATTGAGATTACTGGACACTCAAGGCTACCTCTATTTTCATATATATATAGTTCAAATAATTAAATTAGTTTAACTTTTAAACATGGGTTTTAAAGCAAAGTTATTTTCTCTAATGGGAATTGATATATATATATATATATATATATATATATACAGTATATAAATAAATAAGTACTTTTTTTTAAACAAAAACAATGAAAAAAAATCCTTAATACCGGATGCTTACCATTGCACCACCACACTCAAATTATGTAAAACAATAATACAGAATATGTAAGAGTTACAGATCCTGCCTTATAGTTTCTGCATATTTTTGTGGGACGGATTCAAGGGCTAAATTAAAATGACAACATCTAAGTCGATTTTTGATCAGTTTTAAAAATGTAATTTTCCACATGGTTTTCCACCCTCCAACTGAGAGCACATATGGTGACTTTTGTGGTATTTTAACAAGTATTTTTGAATGTGAATGAAAAGGAAAATGAAACAGCTAAAATGCCTAGCGCAGGGTCTAATTTGATCAAGCTCCTAGTTGGTACAAAATGCTATTTTAATACCAGTTCCTACTAATTTACACATTGTGCATTTCTTTGCCAATAAAGTTGCTTGCCATTTAGCTTCTGAATTTAATATTTTCCTTGCATCCTAATATAATGTTCCTTTGACAGTTGGTGAACATTGTTATTTGATAGTTAATTAGGACAGTTCAACAAGCAATTTCCTGTGTGTTGTGGGTGTAATAAAAAATATAATCCAAGATGTCACTGCCAAAGGCTAATTGTTCCCTTGCTCATGCCATGGACACATCCTGTACATACAGTACATAATTATAGATTTAGATTTTTTAAATATGCTCTTGTATAAAGTCTTGATAACAGGAAGAACTTTATGTGTCGTGCAGCCAAAAGATAAAATATTTGTTGGTTTAGCTAGATTTAAGCACTTTATCCATATGTCTCCAATGGCTTGCCAGAAAGGACTGAGCAGATATATCTGTAGTGCCCACATATTCTTACCTTTTTTTAAATATTTTTGGGGTATATTTTTAAAGTGGGGATAATAGTGGGGATAAGCAGTGATAAGAGGGGGTAATCAGAGTTAAGTGGAAATAATACATAAAATACCACTACTTTATATATTTTTCAACACAGCCTACTTCTAAAACATGGATACATTGGAATTCTGTATGATAAATACTTCCTATAGAAGGGGAATAGGGATACTTCTGCCTTACCCAATGAAATGCGGAACGTGTCCTGAGCTGGCTTGGTGGGTATATAAGGAGACATGTAGGTGTTCTGCAGACATATGGGCCAAGGGTAGTAGTATTTCTGAAACAGCGCAGTTTGTGAACTGTCCGCGTGCTGCTGTGGGTAAAGTGTGCCGTGACTGGACAAAGGGCACCATTGCAAATAAACAGTGTGGAAACTGTAGAGCACCACGTAAGGGCCAACCGACATGCTGCAGTTGAGCAACTCACTGTCCAAACAAACTAGGGGGCTACCATACATGTGTCTAAAATGACAGTACAGCGAACACTGTGGAGTATGGGGCTCAGAAGCAAACGGCTGGTCACTGTACCCATGCTGATGAGGGCTCATAGTCAGAAACAGCTTCAGCTTGGACCTCTTCCGATTGGCAAAGAGTTGTCTTCGACTGGACGTACTTTGGCGTGTCACTACATTACATCTGACAGCTGCCGAAGAGTGTGTGATGGAGGATCCATATGGCGAGCATGGAGATCAAGATTGTCCCACAGGTGCTCAATGGGGTTCAAGTCCAGGGAATTTGGAGGCCAGGGAAGTACTTGGAAGTCTTCGTTGTGCTCCTCCAACCATGCCCAGACTATTCTGGCCGTATGACATGTTGTATTGTCTTGCTAGAATATCCCTTCTGCTCCAGATCAGTCAATCAACATGTATGCATGTATTTGATCTACAAGGATGGATAGATAATCCATTCAGTTGAAAGTGTCTTCCAGAAGTATGAGTGGACCCAGAAAATGCCAAGAAGACATTCACCAGACCATAAGGCTGCCACCACAGCTTGTGTTCTTCCAACAATGGTTGCAAAGTGTTTGTTATCGGAGGTTAACGTAATTGGAGGAGCACAACGAAGACTTCCAAGTACTTCCCTGGCCTCCAAATTCCCTGGACTTGAACCCCATTGAGCACCTGTGGGACAACTTTGATCTCCATGCTCGCCATATGGATCCTCCACCAACGCACTCTTCAGCAGCTGTCAGATGTACTGCAGTCTGCATGGCTTCAGATAACCTTGTCAACCTTCCAGCATCTTATTGACTCACTACCATGCCATCTAGTTGCTGTCCGTGCTGCACATGGATGTTATTCAGGAGTGGTCATAATATATATATTGGACGATAAAGAAGACTGAGTGCTGTAGAACTGACACCTTTGAATTGTGATGTTCGAGAAAACTGCTTAGAGTTCCTTGAACTGCAAGGTTTGATCATGAGGCCATATCATGAGGCCATGAGGCCATATCATGAGAAGACAGGATTCGGTAGAGAAGACTCTGATGCTGGGAAAGATTGAAGGCTCACAAAGATGAGGATGGCAAAGGTGTAGATGGATAGATGGATAGATGAGGTCAATGAAGTAATGAACAGGAACTGCAAGATTCTCAGAGGTGAAGTAGCTGATAGATGTACCTGGAATACTGTTGTCCATAAGTCAAACACAACTAAATGACTAAATAACAAAAACTAATTATATATATATGTATATATATATAGTCAGGTCCATAAATATTGGGACATCGACATAATTGTAATCTTTTTGGCTCTATACACCACCACAATGGATTTGAAATTAAATGAACAAGATGTGCTTTAACTGCAGACTTTCAGCTTTAATTTGAGGGTATTTACATCCAAATCAGGTTAACGGTGTAGGAATTACAACAGTTTGGATATGTGCCTCACACTTTTTAAGGGACCAAAAGTAATGGGACAGATTAACAGTCATAAAACAAACTTTCACTTTTTAATACTTGGTTGCAAATCCTTTGCAGTCAATTACAGCCTGAAGTCTGGAATGCATAGACATCACCAGACGCTGGGTTTCATCCCTGGTGATGCTCTGCCAGACCTCTATTGCAACTGTCTTCAGTTCCTGCTTGTTCTTGGGGCATTTTCCCTTCAGTTTTGTCTTCAGCAAGTGAAATGCATGCTCAACCGGATTCAGATCAGGTAATTGACTTGGCCATTGCATAACATTCCACTTCTTTCCCTTAAAAAACTCTTTGGTTGCTTTTGCAGTATGCTTCAGGTCATTGTCCATCTGCACTGTGAAGCGCCGTCCTATGAGTTCTGAAGCATTTGGCTGAATATGAGCAGATAATATTGCCCGAAACACTTCCGAATTCATCCTGCTGCTTTTGTCAGCAGTTACATCATCAATAAATACAAGAGAACCAGTTCCATTGGCAGCCATACATGCCCACGCCATGACACTACCACCACCATGCTTCACTGATGAGGTGGTATGCTTTGGATCTTGAGCAGTTCCTTTCCGTCTCCATACTCTTCTCTTCCCATCACTCTGGTACAAGTTGATCTTCGTCTCATCTGTCCATAGGATGTTGTTCCAGAACTGTGAAGGCTTTTTTAGGTGTTGTTTGGAAAACTCTAATCTTGCCTTCCTGTTTTTGAGGCTCACCAATGGTTTACATCTTGTGGTGAACCCTCTGTATTCACTCTGGTGAAGTCTTCTCTTGATTGTTAACTTTGACACACATACACCTACCTCCTGGAGAGTGTTCTTGATCTGGCCAACTGTTGTGAAGAGTGTTTTCTTCACCAGGGAAATAATTCTTCGGTCATCCACCACAGTTGTTTTCCGTGGTCTTCCGGGTCTTTTGGTGTTGCTGAGCTCACCGGTGCGTTCTTTCTTTTTAAGTATGTTCCAAACAGTTGATTTGGCCACACCTAATGTTTTTGCTATCTCTCTGATGGGTTTGTTTTTTCAGCCTAATGATGGCTTGCTTCACTGATAGTGACAGCTCTTTGGATCTCATATTGAGAGTTAACAGCAACAAATGCAAATAGCACACTTGAAATGAACACTGGAGCTTGTATCAGCTCTTTGTAAATGGGATAATGAGGGAATAACACACACCTGGCCATGGAACAGCTGAGCAGCCAATTGTCCCATTACTTTTGGTCCCTTAAAAAGTGGGAAGCACATATACAAACTGTTGTAATTCCTACACCGTTCACATGATTTGGATGTAAATACCCTCAAATTAAAGCTGAAAGTCTGAAATTAAAGCACATCTTGTTAGTTTTATTTCAAATCCATTGTGGTGGTGTATAGAGCCAAAAAGGTTAGAATTGTGTCGATGTCCCAATATTTATGGACCTGACTGTATATATATATATATATTTAAATGATTGACACATTATGGGTAATCCCGTCTCTAGGCTATAAAAATGACTGCAATATGCATTGAAGTCCTACATTTTCCTCATAGGAAATAAATCACAGCTTTGAATGAATGCATCACAGCTCTTGTTACGCTTTGTGAACCCAGGGATATATCAGCTTCCAAGACACCATCTACTCATAAGTGTGCAAGTTGTAGAGGGCTGAAATGTCTTTAAATCATTAACAACATTTGAATTCCATTTTCAAGCTTCACTCTTGTTATAAAATACATTATCAAGGGGTCTAACACATTAGTGCAGCAAAGATAACTGTTAGATGAAATTATCTATCAAGTACGGTAGTTTAAATTAAGTGTTTACTGTAACTTCACATTAAGCGATGCAACAAAAATGCGTATATATAGGTCTTTCGCACTCTGGAGACGCTAGGTTATGAGGTGGCAGCCATAACCTTTTTTCTCAGACAGAGCATGCTCCTTGTAATCTGGCATGCATAATTAATGCAAACTGTGTTGACTGTAGTTTTATTTGA
Source organism: Discoglossus pictus (assembly GCA_027410445.1). Taxonomy (NCBI): domain Eukaryota; kingdom Metazoa; phylum Chordata; class Amphibia; order Anura; family Alytidae; genus Discoglossus; species Discoglossus pictus. The sequence continues at coordinate 13,335,660 of CM050166.1, forward strand.
GCAATAGTGTGCAAACAAGTATGGAGGCAGAAAAGGAGTTCAGTAAAGGATGCAATACAGGGGAACTATGTTTAAAATTATATTTTCTTGGTAACTCCTTTCTTTTGCTGCTGTTTTTACATGTATTTTTAATGTTAATTAATGATGAACTAAAAAATAGATTTAACTTGAAAAGTGCTTACACTGTTCATTTAAGAATATCACAAGGATTCAACAGCAATGTATTGGCCATACCAGTGGAGTAATTAATATCTGCAATCTTTGTGTGTCTCTCTTCTTCAAGCAAACTGTGTACACAGTTCTGTGATAGCCTCTCAAATGCTACAGGCCCCAAGCACAGCCTCTGAAACCTCCAAAAATGGCCACATTCAAGTTCCAGATGTAGTCTTAAGTCAGCTCTACCTAATCAAACTGCTCAGGTATGGTAACTCTTTCACACCTACTGGGAGCTTTGTAAAGTCTGTGGCTCATACAAATCCCTTGTATCACTCTGTCACTTGTGCATAATCAATCCTGGGCTTTGCTTAAAGTTGTGTAATACAGCAGGCATATGCGTAAGGCAAGCCATGTTTAAAATGGTATTGTATGACAAGTGGGAAGCCTTTGCAGGCACATTTGCATGTCCCTGCCCAGGTTCCCAGAATGCAGTGGAACAACTGTATGTCTCAGAATTCTGATCAGGAAATACATTATTTAACTTATTTTAGTCATTCAAATGTGTACACAAATGCAATATATATATATATATATATATATATATATATATATATATATATATATATATATATATATATATATTTATATATAATAAAAGGTCATTGTATATGTTTGAATGATTACATAGCCATATATGTCAATCAACATTTAAATATTTTGTACCATGTTAGTAACATAAGACAATGTCAACAGCATAATCATTGTTCCTTTTTTATGTACATTTTAATCCTTTTGTTCCCAGCATGCACATTTTCATTACATAATTCTAATGTAATATTAATACATTTTGGAAAACAAAATTAGATAAAGCTACTAAAAGTGAAAAATAGAAAAAAAGAAATGTATAATTGCTGTTTCATGTTTCTTAAACATGGGATAGTAAAGTCCAAACAATATATATTTCATAACTTTAATTAAGGCTTCATATTAAAATACTCTTCATATTAAAATACACTTACTCCTTGAAATAGTAACTAAAGAAAAGTTTAATTTTCAAATGTCTACGGATTTTTAAGATATGATTATTATTATTATTATTATTATTATTATTATTATTATGTGATGCTAATGGCTCACTCTAACTCGAGTCTTTTCCAATGGATGGAATCCACATCATATAATTCTCTAGACCCTTTTAGCTGCCTCTTAAAAGCTCAGATCTAATTTTAAACTATATATTCAGCAGCAACTGATCCATGTGAGTGGTGTTTATTGCTCCACTTGCTTTGATAAATTCATAAGCAATAGGTGCCTGAAAATGTGTCCAGTTTATCTTCTTAGATATATGTGTATCCGCCATGGCTGGGCCAACCATAAAGACATACTTTACAGTGGCTTAATAGGGCACAAAATAAAATGTTAAAGATTTTTTGCTCTGCCTAAAAGTATCCCCTCTGCAGCTCATGAAGACAGTGTACTTCTAATTACAGGGATTGCACTGTCATAGTAACAATTCAGTGGCAACATTCTGCAACATGCTACTTGAGAGAGGTCACTGCCAGGCTAATTTGAAACACAGTCTGTGTATTTATGAGCTACATGAGGACAAACCCAAAAGTACAGATTCTATTATTTTAGGCAGAAAAACATTTGTGTTCACATTAGAACGTCTAAAAAAAAGTTAAAAAAAAACTTGTTTCCTGCTCAGAATTCTTAGAATTATAGTTATAGCATTGCATTCTGGGAACCTAGGCAGGGACATGCAAATATGCCCATAATATTAGCTCTTTAATCCAAATACAATTTCAAACATGGCTCTTTTTAAGCATATGCCTGCTGTATTACACAGCTTTAAGCAAAGCCCATTGAGTACAAGCCAGGACACCTTTACACATACTGGCTCTCAGCAGTGTGGGGCTGGTTCCTACCTTGTTTAGAAGGTAGTTTATCACAACAATCATTTAATTTAAGCTGGGCAAAAGAGCGATAGAAGCCTCCACTGTATAGTATAGTACAGTAAATAAATAGTACATTTGTGTTAACATTTGAACGTCTAAAACAAGTTAAAAATACTTGTTTCTTGCCCAGAGTTCCAAGAAATAGTTATTGCACTGCATTGTGGGAACCTGGCAAAGCTAGCCACAAGTGAGGTACACACCTCCCCATCCGTGAAGGAATAAAGAGAGGGTTTTATTATAGATAAACTTGTGTTAGAATTTATGGCTGTATTTTGATAATGTTATATTAAAGTACAAACGAGTAAATAAACACACATGTATATTAACCGCTTTATTAAATTGTGATTCGGCCAATTGAATAGGGCTCCATATAAGCACACAGCATATTTTTTTACAGAAGTTTTTCGTTAGTGAACTTCTATCCAAAAGCAAGGTCTTCACTAACTAAAAACCTCTGTAAAAAAATATGTTCTGTGCTTATATGGAGCCCTATTCAATTGGCCAAATAGCTATTTAATAAGGCTGTATATTTCTAGTGAAATCCAGAAAGTTTTCATATCCCTTTAAGTGTGAGCAAAAGTAAGGAACTTATGCTGTCATTTGAATGGTGGTGTCACTAAGCACACACAAGGGAAAAGGGGGTCTTAGGCTGCAATGAGCGCAAAAGGAGCTCATTGCACACCCGATAAGCGATTGATTGCAAGGCTCGTGGGACTTTGAGATTGTAATGAGCGCCAAAGGCGCTCATTGTAGGCCTCTCGATGAGTGGCCCGCTGGACATAGGCTGCAATGAGCACCAAACGCACTTATTGCTGGGCTTACGATAAGCGCCACAGGACCAAGGCCCGTAAATACAACTGTGGCCCTCGCAAGCTAAGACCCGCAGTCGTAGGGATGCACTAAATTACAAATTTAGCGGCCGAACCACGGAACTGGAAAGAACAGAGAAATACCCCAAATATGCGTCAAAATAACTTACACACTCACACACAGAACACCTTCGGCACTCATTGCGAGGCCCATGGGACTATGAGACTGCAATGAGCGCCAAAGGCATTCATTGCAGGCCTCAGCGCAAATCCTGTGGGACTTAGGCTGCAATAAGCTCCAAAGGGGCTCATTGCACCAGCGATCACCGCCACAGCCACTCATTGCGAGGACTGCGGGACTTAGGCTGCAATGAGTTGTGAATTTCATCAACTATAAAAGTTGTCATCACGCTCATCGCGAGGCCCGTGGGACTTTGAGACTACAATAAGCACCAAAGGCGCTCATTGCACACGCGATAAGTGACGCAGGCGGGACATAGGCTGCAATGAGCACCGAAGTCACTCATTGCAGGGCTTGCTATGAGCGCCGTAGGACCAAAGCCCGTAAATGCAACTGTGGCCCTCGCAAGCCGTGGCTCGGAGTTGCAGGGCTGCACTAAATTATGAATTTAATGGCCGAACCATGGAACTGGAAAGAACAGCAAAATACCCCAAAATAGCCTCAAAATAATTTGCACATTCACACACAGCCCAGGGGGAGAGCCAGGAAGCCTGTGAATTTGAGGCATATTTGGAGTTTTTTCACAATTGAAAATCGCTGAAGCGAGAATAAAAATGGCGGCAGGAAAAAGATAACAGGATGAAAACAAGGCCGTAGGCAGTAAAAAAGAGCCCCAAGCCAGTAACACTTAACCCAAGACAGTATCACTCATTGCAAAGCCTCTAAACTACACGGGGGAGAGGCTTGCCATGAGCGACGAAGGTGCTCATTGCAAAGCAGGAAAGTTGCGGCTTGCCAAAAACAACAATGAGCGACAAAGCCACTCATTGTGGGGCTCGCGATGAGCGCCAAAAGCGATCATTGCAAGGCCTGCAAAGTACATAGGATGAGATGCTTGCAATGAGTGCCGAAGGTGCTCAGAGGGGCCATAGCCTTTTATTGTGTGGCAAACAGCATTACCTGGCTTAAAATGTTATTGCCGTAATTTTTTGACGGGCAAGTCGCTAGTTTCTAGATATTAATGGTTGTACATTGGAATGCTAGTCTGCATGTAGCTCAAAGGGTAGGGTTATGCCACTTCAATGGTACTATAAATACAGTGATGGTAGTATTTATTGACCTATGCTCAGAGAATGCTATGTAATTATTTTGTTAAGACAATGGATAACACAATGTATTGCTAGTTTTTAATGATGGGCTGCGGACACCTACCAGGTCCCTTGGTTTGGGGGAGGAGCCCCCTGACCGGGCAGGGCCACGGATAGAAAAAGGAAGTGGCTAGCTGGGGGTGGAGCCTTTTATAGGCTCACTTAGTGGCATTCAGCCTTTCTGCCCCTTGCTAGCCACGAGTGACGTACCCACCTATCCATCCCTGCAGGACTAAAGAGAGGAGTTTTTTATTGATTAACTTGGGTTAGAAGTTATGGCTGTGTTTTGATAATTCCACATTAATGTCTTTGTAAAAAAAAAAAATATATATATATATATATATATATATATATATATTATAAATAATAATGGAATTGGTTTTGTTGTCACAGCGGTGGATTGTGAGGTGTCCCTATCCTACTGTGGTACGGCTGTATCATCACCGTGTCTGGGGCAATTATTGTGGATAGCATATCACTTGGGACCAGCTTGGGTCCTGGTCTTTAAGAAGGAACTTGACAAGTTCACTTTAAATGTTATATCTTTTTTAAGATCTCTACGTCTAGGCAAAAACATTTTCTTCAGACGTAATATAAAGCTCACACAGACGGTCCATCTGGTGTGATATCATAGCACCAGGAGGGTAGGATGGCAAAGGTCGTACCGCGCGGTTCATTCTCTGCACCAACAGGGTTCGGTGTCAATTTCCTTCATATCAGAGAATTGTAACTCCGGACACAATCCCCCCAAGGATAAACTATAATGTTTTCATATCTCTACTGATAATGTACATTTTCTCAAAAAGGTTTAAAGCTTCAATAGTTTAAAAAAGCACTTTCACAAGAAAAATTACACTGTTTCTCAGATGGTTAAACCTGATCCTTCTTTCTTTTTTTTTTAAATATGGGCAAAATAGAGAGGAACTGTTTGTATGTACGATGTTCAATACTTTTACTAACCCAAGAATTATTTATTTTTTTATTTCTGAAGAACATGAAAAACTGGCTATGTGTTGTGTCATCCATTTTTTTCTAACGCGTATCAATCTTGGTAACTTCCATGTTTTTGTGCATTTATATGTAAATGAGCAGCTCACACATACTAAGTGGCTGCTTTGATGTGCTAATTACGATTACAGTTTGCTTGTCTGTCTCTGTAGTGGCCAAAATAAAGACCCCAATGTTATCTGGCAATTAGACCGCCCTCCCAACCTTATCAAGCACTCTGAGCCATAATTAGTATACTGAGAAGCACATTAGCATACAGGAGAATCAAAATCAATGCTAATTATTTCAGGAATGATTTATGGTAGGGGAAAACTACTAGTACAATATATAGACAGTTTGTCCCTTGACAAATGCATAATAATAATAATAATACAAATAATAATTGAAAAACATTAATGAGCATAACAAAAGTGTAGTTTTTTGCATGAAAAATAAGAAATGCAAAGATTAAAATGTAATTTGTAATATGTATATAAGGCAGCAGGTAAAGGTATATAGAATTTTCACTGGGTTTTAAATGTTTCCTAAAAAGCAGCCACAGATCAGTAGAAAAATATGTATTATAATGAAAAGTTCAGCCTACTTACAGACTTATGTGCAGCCGAATGAGATCCTGATTTCCACACCCCGAGAGTGCTTTCATCACCAAAACGTACTAGCCTATAGCGGCACAGCATGAAAGTATGAATATTAACCTCTTTGTTACTCAGCAAATGGCTTTGCAGTTCAATGTGCCTGAAGCACCCAAATACAGGCTGGGGAAGGGTCACAGCTCAGCTCACAGCACACGCTGTGCTTGGCAATGGGGGGGGGGGGGGGGGGGGGGGGATAAGCAACCGGCTATCATCAGCTGCCATTTATTTAGTGCTGCCAAAGAGAGAGTAAAAAAACAGTAGATGATACACAGAATGGACTACCAGCAGAAGTGGTAATCACCCAATTATCTGCAACTTAGTTTGCTCAGCCAGAAAGAAGGAGGAAAAAATTGATCTTTTCTGTTTTCTGGAGGCCAGCGGCACTAGGCATAGTGGCCGAGATTTTGGTTAATTTAGGCTAAGATTTTTAGTCAATTTCCTAGCATTTGGGTTAGGGTTAGGGTTTAGGGATAGGGTTTAGTGTTAGAGATAGGGTTTAGAGTTAGGGATAGGGTTTAGCGTTAGGGTTAAGGATTAGGGTTTAGGGTTAAGGATAGGAATTAGGGTTAGGATTTAGGGTTACGGTAGTAGCAGATGATAACCTTTACACTAAAAAGAAATTAAATGAAAATCTCGGCAGAAACATTTTTGCTGCAATGTTTAACATAGGCTTCTATCTATATATATAGAATAAAAAATGCGGGGGGAAAAAAAGTAAAAGTAAAACACCAAGTGGTTTTTGACCCCAATTTCCCACTCCCTGGGGCTATTTTTGGGGGTCGGGGGCATTAACTACTATTTAGATCCTCTGTAGCTCCTAAGAGCTGGTGTGGGCTAGGGTGCGCCAAAAAATGCTATCCTCACCGCTATGTAAACTATATGTAAGCAAACCGCACCTAGTGGATCCTCATGGGTGATAGGGCCAAGAGACCATGGGAATCTTTATAGACCCATATGAATGATAAGGTTAGGGACCCCCAGGAAGGTAGTATAGATTACATGGATGGGTAGGGGTTGATGCCAGACCCTAGCCTAGACACATTGGTGGATTGCTGTTTAGTCTTTGAGATGTGTCCAACCCTTTATGACCCTGGTCCATTGGGTCACCACGCCAAGCACAATTGTTATGTCTCTGGTTATGCTTATCCATACTGGAGTGGGTTGCCAGTTCCTTCTCCAGTGGACCGTAATTTGTCTGACTATTCTGCTATAACTTACCCATCTTGGGAGATCCTACATGGTATAGGCGCTTCGCCACAACAAGGTAGCAATCCAAAGGGGGCATAATGGATAAAGTAGGGGATTCGAATAGTGTTTAAGGCCCAGCACCACAAAGAACTAGGGAGGAGGCAAGGTGTCTAAAGCCTCCTGACATTTATAGAAGATGACCTCCTGAACATATTTTAATAGAGGCGAAAGGGGTAGGCCCTCACATACACTTTTTTATAGATAAACCTTTTCAGGGACAAATTTTGTAATAGTGAGGGCCTTTACGTTAACTCATTAAGGTATTGTTTGGGGTCATAGTAACCGGTGGCAGATCATGGAGAGCACACTGTAAATATTAGCAAGTGTCATGTGATACCGTTCTGGCTATTCCACATGTGAAGAAATATGGAGTTACATGTCGATAGCATGAGTCGTACATCAGAATAAATGTCTTTTCCACCACAACTAAAATTTATTTTATTACTAAAAAGTTACAACTACCTAAACAAGTATAAATGCTTCAGTGGGAGGGATGTGGCATTTAAATGAACAGCATATGTCATATTAGTATTCGAGCAGATGCTTGTAGAGGTGGTGCATGTAGGTGTTAGTCAGAGTGACAGGTAAGTGTTTAGATGCTGTGGGGAGGAGGACAGGATCAGCCATAAGTACTTATACACGGAGTGCAGGAGAAATCTCTGCTAAGCTGTAATTGCAGTTCTAGTCTTTGGAAATTAGTTATTTGAATCATAGGGAACTAGCGGACAGAATCTGTAGAATATCACAGGGAACAAATGTACAGTATGTTCCCAAACACAGTGACAAGTGGCAACTGTACCAATAAACTGTGAATATCTGATAAGACATTTGGTTTATGCGATGGCTTACATTAAATCTGGAAAATTAACTACTACCAGGGGATAGCTGGGCATGGGGGGAAGAAGGCAGTTTCATGTATTTTAGGTCTTTTATGGCCAGGTGTGGTCATTGAAAAGTAGTTTGTTCTTGCCCCTGGGTTTCAATTTCCGCATCTGATGACTAAATTGAATATTTCCCATATCCTTGAAAATGAACAAATATGGTATTGGTCTAAACTTTATAATTAAGATACAAACACCGTAACATATGTTGCTTATAGGATGGAGACCCAGTAGGTGACATGAGGTGGATGTGAGGTGATACCCATGTACAGTACTACGGAATATGTTGGCGCACTACAAATAAATAATAATAATAATAATACATTTGACCACAAAAGAGACAATCCAAGCAATTACTTACATGGGGCCTCATTCAATTGCGATATGACTAATTGAAAAGGGCTCTATATAAGCACATAGCATATTTTTTTACAGAAGTTTTTAGTTAGTGAAGACCGTGCTTTTGGATAGAAGTTCACTAACTAAAAACTTCTGGAAAAAAATATGCTATGTGCTTATATAGAGCCCTATTCAATTGGCTAAATCGCAATTGAATGAGGCCCATGGATGATAAACCCTTTAAACAGTAACTTGCACCCAAAAACCTAAAATTAATGCCAAAGAAGGAAATTTAGAATACAGGGATTTATGGGAGTCAAAACTATTGCCAAAACTATTAAAGTCATACATAACCTCAATTTGGTCGCAATAAAAAATGTAATCCCTTAACAGCACATAGGTAGAATTTATTAAATACAAATATATAAATGGTTGTACAAGTATATTTAGTTGAATTGAGTACTATCAAAAAAAAAGAGAGTTAACATTGAGAAAGTCATACAAATTAGTTGTAGTTACCAAGCTGTGAAATAGACTGATATCCAGGGGAGTAAGATCGTATGATCAAGCACTCAGCTGGTCACTTTGTTATGTCCTACATTCTTGCAAGCAAAGCTAATCTTTTATCTTATCACATATAATAGTTTTGGTAATTGCGAGTTTGTCGGTAATGCTATGTTAAAAGTTACACCAAACTTGCAATTATCACAACTATAACTGGCAAGTTACGAGTTGTGGGAGGGGGAGGGAGGGATGGAGAAAGGAGACACAGGGGAGGGAGAGGGAGGGAGAAAGGAGACACGGATGGAGAGGGGGGGGGATAAATGAGACACAGGGGAGGGAAAGGGGGAGAAACAGGGGGGAAGACACACAGGGGAGGGAGAGGGGGGAAGAGACACAGGGGAGGGAAAGGGGGGAAAGAGTGGGGGGGTGAGACACATGAGAGGTAGGGGGAAAGCGACATAGGGGTGGGGAAAGGAAACACAGGGGAGCGAGATGGGACAGGAGACACAGGGAATGGGGTAAGGAGACACAAGGGAGGGAGATGGGGAAGAAGACATAGGGGAGGGAGAGGGGGGAGACACAGGGGATGGAGATGGGGGGAAGGAAACACAGGAGAGGGCAGTGGAGGGAAGGAAACACAGGGGAGGGAGATGGGGGAAGGAGACACAAGGGAGGGAGATGGGGGAAGTAGACACAGGGGAGGGAGATGGGGAAGGAGACACAGGGGAGGGAGAGGAGGGAAGAGACACAGGGGAGGGAGATGGGGAAGGAGACATAGGGGAGTGAGATGAGGTAAGGAAACTCAGGAGAAGGAGGTGGAGGGACTGAGACATAGGGGAGGGAGATGGGGGAAGGAGATACAAGGGAGGGAGATGGGGGAAGGAGATACAAGGGAGGGAGATGGGGAGAAGGAGACACAGAGGAGGGAGAGGAGGAAAGAGACACAGTGGAGGTAAAGGGTGGAGGGAGAGGGGATGGAAGAGACACAGGGGAGGAAGAGGGGGATGGACGAGACACAGGGGAGTGAGAGGGGGAGAGACATGGGGAGGGGAAGAGACACAGGGGTCGGTAGAGGCTTTCAATAAGCGGTGAAGGTGCTCATTGTGAGATGGGGGAAGGAGACACAGTGGAGGGAGAGGAGGGAAGAGACACAGGAGAGGTAAAGGGGGAGGGAGAGGGGGTGGAAGAGACACAGGGGAGGGATATGGGGAAGGAAACGCAGGAGAGGGAGGTGGAGGGAAGGAGACACAAGGGAGGGAGATGGGGAAGGAGACACAAGGGAGGGAGATGGGAGGAAGTAGACAAAAGGGAGGGAGATGGGGAAAGAGGCACAGGGGAGGCAGAGGAGGATGGAGAAACAGGGGAGGGAGATGGGGAAGGAGACACAGGGGAGGGAGAGGAGGGAAGAGACACAGGGGAGGTAAAGAGGGATGGAGAAGGGGGTGGAAGAGACACAGGGGAGGAAGAGGGGGGGAAGACACACAGGGGAGGGAAAGGGGGGGAAGAGTGGGGGGTGTGACACAGGAGAGGGAGGGGGAAAGAGACATAGGGGGCAGGGAAAGGAAACACAGGGGAGCGAGATGAGGGCAGGAGACACAGGGTGGGGGAAGGAGACACAGGGGAAGGAGGTGGGGAAGGAGACATTGGGGAGGGAGAGGGGGGAAGGAGACACAGGGGAGTGAGATGGGGGTAAGGAGACACAGGGGAGTGAGATGGGGGTAAGGAAACACATCAGAGGGAGGTGGAAGGAATGAGACATAGGGGAGGGAGATGGGGGGAAGGAGACACAGGGGAGGGAGAGGAGGGAAGAGACACAGGGGAGGTAAAGGGGGAGGGAGAGGAGGTGGAAGAGACACAAGGGAGGAAGAGGGGGGTGGAAGAGACTCAGGGGAGGGAGAGGGGGTGGAAAATAAAAAAAATAACGGGCAAGTTGTTTGTATTTTAGAAAGCTGAAGCTGTAGTTCTACCCCCCTTCCTTGGATTGGTTTGGCTAATAAGTATCCAAAAGTACTGTATTTAATAAAGCTCATAAGCAATGTATATATGAAGAAGTCACAATTGCATTTTGGATTTAGGAGTGATGTGTTCAAGTATGACTTTACAGCAAGGGTATTATGGGAAAAGCACAACCAGTAATCAAGCCAAACTGTTTGATCATGAGACTGAAGCTTAAATATTTCGGCCATACCATGAAAAGCTAGGATTCCCTAGAGAAGACTTGGATGCCGGGCAAGGTTGAAGGCACAAGAAGAAGGGACAGGAGAGGCGGATTTGGATAGATGACGTCATTGAAGCAATGAGCATGTTCTTAATGGAGCTCTGAAGTGCAGTGGCTGATAGATGTGCCTGGCGTGCTGAGCTTCTTAGGGTCACGGAGACTCAAGCATGACTGAACGACTAAACAACAACATATTACCTAAGATAAACATCCATAAAGATGAATCAATATGAACTAACCCAGCTTCTCATAGTATTATAGACAATTGCAAGGTCTGCTGGTTGGGTGAGATTTTTGGCTTCACTGTTACAGGATGTTATTTATTTTTTCATCCTTACGTGATGTAGTTATCATGCAGGTCTTGTGGGCCTTTATATTTATAACAGTAATTAGGAATAGCCCTGCTGAGTACCTTCATGCAGTCAGGATACATAATTTGCCTTATATCAGAAGCATTCCTGATAGGAGCCCAAAAAAATCTGGGGAGGGGGGCTAATACAACTCTACTCCCAGGACCGGAAACAGGGGCGGAACTACCACCAGTGCAATGCACCGGGGCACTGTTTCTTTTTTTAAATCTCAATGCCCCTGCCCCAAATATAATTAAAAGGGCTTCTATCGTTCTTTTGCCCACCATAAATTAAATGATTGTTGTGGTAAATACCTCTCCATATAATCTACTACACAAGCTAGGAACCGCCCCCACGCTGATGAGAGGCACTAACCTTGAAACAGCTGTGGGTAGGATTCTCGGCTTGTGCATAATGCATCCTGAGCTTTGCTCAAAGCTGTGAAATACAACGAGCATGTTCTTAAAGGAAGCCATGTTTAAATTGGTAATGGATTAAAAGAGTGAAGCCTTTGTGGGCACATTTGCATGCCCCTGCCCAAGTTCCCAGAATGCAGTGTAATAACTATGTTTCTCGGAATTCTGAGCAGGATACAAGTTTTTTTAACTTGCTTTAGATACTTAAATGTGAACACAAATGTACTATTTCTTTAATATATATATATATATATATATATATATATATATATATATACAGTATATATATATATATATATATATATATATATATATATATATATATATATATATATATATATATATATATATATATTACATTTACCCTGAAATGTTATGAAAATAGTAATTCTCAAATTATACTATGTTGAGTGTACCCATCTATCATTTTAATAAATGTATTAGGTCAAACTAAATTTGTGCTGTTGTTTACTTTAAGGAATTGTTAGATTTCCAATTACAAGTCACACCAGCTTTTACATTAATACTACCTAATATTACCTATACATGTTCTTAGCAAGATAACTCTGCTGATCTCCTCCTACCATTGCTTTTTTTTTCAAATGTCCTCCCTGAACTAAATTAATTATTTTGGTGCAGAAAAGTTTATTTGATTTTTGGGGGGCGAGAGCGTGCTGGTACGCAGGCAGCGTGGACGTTGAAGCTTTGTTGCTTTTGCCAGGTGCCTGTTGTCAGCAGAGATTGCTTGCTGCATGCAGATTCCAAACCTCTTGGGCACCTGAGGACACTTCTGCTGGAATTAGAGGTTGCAGAGGTGTCAAGATCAGCTTTTTGGGGCAAGATAATTTCTACTGAAAAAGCTATGTCCTTTCTATTCTCCCCGCTGATCATCATCACAGTTGACTGTACATCTTGATAACAAACTGCCTGATGGGATTATCTAGCAGTGAACAGGAAATTCAAGTAACAAAAGTGAGTTAACTAGTTTAGAAGGGAACTTTGAATGTGTTTACATGTGTGATATAATTACCAGCCCTCCCTGTGATAATACTAACTCCCACAACCCCCAGATTGCGCAGTGAGACATTACAGAGGGTTCATTGAGTTAACAGGTTAAGGACAGGTAATTAAATCATGTTTATGGGTTGAACCAAAGTTGCGTTGTTCTTTTTGCTTATACATGTTCCCTCGGAACATAATCTTGGTGTTCTCTCTTTTATTCAGAGGTTATAACCTCTGTTTGTTATCGTTAACCCCTTGATTCCTAGTCTGCATCCTGATGGTCCTGGAATAGAACCATCACCAAGAAGCCCATCCACTAAACGGTCCAAGGGAGGATTCATGTATCATCTCCCCTGGGTTGGGACAAAAGGGAGTTATACTTTAGTATCTGAGCCAGGGGGCAACTGCCCACCCGTGTACTCCTATTATCATTGGTAAATCATGCCTTATATATCACTACTAATAGAATATTATGTCATGAAAGCAAAAAACAGAAAAGTTGTAACTAATATAATGGTGATACATATTAAAAGTTGCTTCTTAGATACATACCATATTAAGTAAAATATTATAATATTATAATATATAATATAATATAATATTTTCCTTAAGTAAAGGCAGCTCCATCATATGTATCCCTGCTATAATATCTGTGTATCAGACACACTGCTATATTCTCAGCATCTTGTGTGTCCTTTCCTGCACTGAGCGAGGAAGTCTCTCACCAAATAAGGACTTCCTTTCCTGTGTGCTACGTAATAACTGCCGCTCTGCTCCACTTTCCTGCTAGCAGCCTTTTATGTCCCTGCAATCCTGCAGTGTTCAATTAAGCTGTGGTTGGTCCTATCATCTTGTCATCGATGTCACAGTTACATCACATGCCCATGTCCGGCGTAGTCAGTAACACAATGTATGTTATATATATATGACACATTGATATTATGTATCCCTCCGTGTAACCTCTTCATTGCTGGATACAATTCCAGTGGGCGTTAATGTAGCTCTAACGAGCAATTATTGCAATTCCAATGCATCCCTATGTAAACATCACCTAGATACTGTATATTAACAAACGAGAGACAATTCAATGGAGGGCAACTAAAATGTTACATGGTCTAAAAGATAAATCTCATAAGGAAAGACTCCATGACCTGAATATTTATGGCTTAGAGAGGAGAAGGGCAGGGTTATGGCAGAAACCCAAAGTTCAGGTGAACAGTATCTTCCAGAAAAAAAACACAAGAACAAGAGGTCATGGTTTAAAGATTTAAGCTGTAAGATTTAGGGATATTGTGCAAAAGTGCTTACTTTCAGAAAGAGTAGTAGATAAGATGATCAAGCTTTCAAGTGGAAGCATTAGGGTTAAACACAGCTAAGGGATTTAAACATATCTGGGATACAAATAAGACTGCACTGAGGTCTAGTTAAGTCAAGCTTTAAGGAAAAGTCTGTTGTTGTTTAGTCATTTAGTTGTGTCTTACTCTTCATGACCACAGCATGTCAGACACATCTGATGCTCTAAGTCCCATCAAGCTCATGTTCATTGCTTCAATGACTTCATCTATCCATCTTCTGTCCGCTTCAATCTTTCCAGCATCAGCATCTTATCTAGGGTATTCTTTCTTTTCATGAAAAAGTTTATTTTTTTATTTTCTTGCAGTCCAAGGAACTCTAAGAAGTTGTCTCCAACACCACAATTCTCCGGCACTCGGCCTTCTTTATGGTCCAGCTCTCACATCCGTGTGTTACTACTGGGAGTACCATGGCCCTAACTACGCAGAGCTTTGATAATGTAATATCTCTACTTTTTACTAGCTTTTCCAGCCTGTAAGTTTATTTTTGGTTATTTTCTATGGTAAAAACTATATTTCTCATTAGAAAAATGGCAGTGACATAAGTGGATAAGCAGTGGATAAGCAGGAATAAATAAGGATACATGGGGATTAGCTTAGTTACAAGATCTATAACATAACATTCCCACTTCTTAGCTTGTCTATGTAGTGGAAAGTGAAGATGACCTTCAACTTCCTTATCAAGTGGTGATGACCTTCATCGTTGTGTGACAAATAGTCCCTCTAGACATACAAAATGAGGATCGATTTTTAACCTCACTTTGATAAATATGCCCCACTGTCTTAATTTTGAAATGAATCTGATTTGAGGCTTGCATGTTCCCCTCCTTGGGTGATCCAATTTTACCACGACCTGTACTACCCTCCATATATACCCTTTTGTTCTGGGTGAATTTTTTTTTTGTTTCTTCTCCAACACAGAGCCTTGGTTAAAATGAGAGAGGAATATTCAGTTTTGCTCATTCAAGAAATTGTAAAATAAAATAATAATGTAATATTTCAAACCAACAAGTTTGAATGCCAAGAATGGGGGGTTCATAATAACTTAAACAAACGAGCCTGGGAGGATCCAAGTAGCACTAAGTCCAAGTAAGTTGGAGTGGTACCGTATGTACTCGAGTATATACGGTATATAAAATATTAAGGCTACTCCTAAAGAAGCAGTTTACTAAGGCAGTCAAGTCTAGTAGTATGTTTCTTTGTGCTGGGCTCTGGATTGATTAACATTAGTACTAGTGACGTAATCTATGTATTTCCCTTTCAAGCAGGTAAACCAATGATAAATAGTGAAACTAGTTGGTATACGGTGATAGACATCTTTGGTGGGTGGTTGTTGAGACATCTAATTCTTGTCAATATTAGAGTTATGTGGAAAGTAGAGATAATCTGAGGATGTCTAGGGCTTTGTGGTAGAGATAGACTCACCAGGAATAGGCTACAGATAAAAGGACTGGGCAATCAGGAGAGTTTGGAGACCAGGAACAAAAGCAATAGAGACAGTCGTGAGTAACACCATGTCTGTGATACTAGATAGGCACTAAGATTGAGCCTGTCCAGGTCCTTTGTTTCACTCACAGTCTCCTACTATGGTTAGTTAGTTCCCTGACTGAGCACTTTTTTTGTTGTTGCTGCTTATTGAAATGACCCATAGGGCTTAGTCTCCCTAAGGGTGATGTGGGCTCCAGACATGGACTCCTTGCTCACGTTGCCTTAGGAAGTTCACCTACACCCTACTAATGAGTCTCAACTAAGGTTGAAATGTACATCTGGGGTTTGCGGTTTCTCCTGTTCAGGTTAGAATTGCCTGGGATTTTGGGGCTGGATCACTCGACTGAGTGAGACCAGACTTATCTACTAAGGTATATTTCTCCCTATGAAGAGCACACGTGGCTAAAATAGGTTGCTCTCAGAGGGAATTATCATGTACATAAGGCCACTTAATTCTCTGATTAGGCACCCCTATGTTTATTGCCGCATCCAGCTAATATATAACTATGTTCCATGTGACGGTACGAAACGCGTCAGGCACTGCAGGCTTTATCCCACTAGATCTACATCATTTTACCTATTATTTTTATCTCCTGTAATACTGTTAAATTGGAACTTTAGTACTCTCATAGAGTAGGGTTGAGCTAGAATACTTGGCTTTTGCACTTGTTAAGCCACATGTGTGTAGTTGCTTAGCTAGTGTTACATTCAATAAATTATAATAAATCACAACCTTATGATCATAAAATTGGTTCGGAAGACTCCTTGCCCTTCTGTATCATGTAACAGGCCAAGACAAGAGGAGGATACATCAATCCTCATGCCTCACTTTAATGTAATAGACTCTACATTATGAAACTATCAACAAAGGTAGTTGGGGATCTGGAGAATCCCTTTGAGAGCAGGAACTTCCAACCAATCAATAGTACAGGAAATCAAGTTAAACTGTTCACTGGAAGGTTTGATCATGAGACTAAACCTCAAATATTTTGGCCATATTATAAGAAGGCGGGATTCCCTTTAGAAGACTCTGATGCTGCGACAGATTGAAGGCACATGAAGAAGGGGGCATCAGAGGCGGTGATGGATAGATGAGGTCGTTAAAGCAATGAACATGAGTTTGAGGAAGCTCAGAAGAGGGTTAGTGGCTGACAGATGTGCCTAGCGTCTTGTGGTCCATAAGGCCACAGTGAATTAGACACAGCTGAATGACTAAACAACAACAATAATAAACGATGAGCTTCATTCAATTGAGGCTTTGGAAGTTAGGGAATGTAGTTGGTATGTCTGCAGGCCTGGTCCGCAAGTTATGGTACTATACAAAAGGCTGGGCCCGCACGTTAGGGTCCATTAGTGAGATTCGGAAACCATGCTTCAGTATGTAGCATTTGTGAGCTTGATCATGTTCAATTAAGCATGGCCATAACTCCCGAGTAAGAAACAGCCAATGGAAACAGAGATCATCATCATGACATCAATGAAATCCAACCTCCATTTTTCAAAGTCCTATGGGCTTCAATTACGAGCTACGGGCGTGGAAGTTGGATTTCAAAGTATTCTATTTTGGCGATTTGCGAGCTTGGGAATGTTTTAATTCTAAGCCCAAACATCACTTTCCTTTTTAATAAAAGTACACTATTGATTTTATCCTTTGCGAGTCCTCCTTGGAACCCCTAACTTGTGGACCTACTTTTGCCATTTGGAGGCTTGGCGGGGTGGTTAGTGATGGGGAATCAAAGCAATTGAATAGCCATTTGCGGTTTTAGCGCTCAGATATCTTGCGGCTGTGAAAGATCAATGGCTTGGAGGGGCATTAACTTGAGATTTTTAAAATCGAAATGGATCGCAATGATTCGCAACACGAATTTCCAAGCACGGATCTCCCGAAAGCCTCAATTGAATGAGGCTCTATGTATTTAATGTGCGCTATAGAAGACTCATTTTTGATTCAAATAAAACTTTGAAAATTAATAAAATGAGCGTGACAGAAAGTATGAGACTACAGTATCCCTTTAATATGCGTGTTATTGATCTGCATCAATTTCCATGAAGTTCCAAACTGAAACTTCTTTCAAACGGTGGTGGTGGGAGGGGGTTACGAATTAAGACCCTTATCACTTTTTTTTTTTTTTTTGTGTAAGTCTCCATTAGCTGTAAAAGCTGATATGTAATATATCCCCAATTGTGTAATCCTTCCCTTAGCACCAGTGCACAGCATATGTTTTTTTCCGTATTACTGTTAATAGCTAATCGCGTGTAACAGCTTTCCCGATCCCTCCCTGGTACTTGATCACACCCACACATTTACGGAAAGACTTTGCTGTCAACAAATATACAAATATTATCTATTTCATTTTCATAGGAACATCCTATAGAATTAATTAATTCATTATTAAACATTTAGGTAAATAGAATGGGCAGACTGGATGGACCTTTTAGTTCTTATCTAAAATCAAGTGTATGTCCCGTTAGTAATTCCAAGTTGCAGCAAAATCCTTAGGCTTGTATCCATTTTTAAACCTTTTTGTACAGTGATAATTTGCAATAATTATCATCACCCAGGGTATATATTAAGATTTCCTTTCTTGAAAAAAGATCCCAAAATGATTCTCTAATTATCCATCCACTTTCATACTTGTCCATACAAGAGTTTCTAAATGCTCATGCAGGATGAACTACATAAATAGTAATTGCAAATGATTATGAGTGATATATAATACTTTGATTACAGTAAGTTTTTATATTCATTGCAGAAAAACTAAATAATTAATTTTCTATATGGAGAAAACTGCTTAGCATCTTTTGGACTGCAAGAAGATCCAATCAATCAATACTACAGGAAATGAAGACAAACTGTTCATTTGAAGGTTTGATCATGAGACTAGAGCTTAAATATTTTGGCCAAATCATTAGAACATATGATTCCCTAGAGAAGACTCGGATGCTGAGAAAGATTGAAGGCACGCAAAGAGGGGGAGATGGATAGATGAGGTCATTGAAGCAATGAGCATGAGCTTGAGGTAACTCAGAGAGGCAGTGGCTGATAGTTGTGCCTGGCGTGCTGCTGTCCATAGAGTCATGGAGAATCATACACGATGAGTGACTAAACAACAACCTTACTGAATAAAATTCAAATACTTGACTCTTGCACACAAAGTACTCATAACGCCATCACTACACCCGCACAACTCTTCTCTCATCGTCATGCATACAGTGAACCATAACTTTTGGGCCACTCCGGACCTGAATCTTACCTCCTATCTAATTACCTGCTACCACTTTTCCTAGGCCGCTTTTGCCTTTTGGGACTCTCAACCTCGCCCTGTGAGAGTTTCCCCTGGCTTTAAGAGTAAACCAACCTTTTTAAAGAAGCCTACCACTTGTAGCCCTCATACCCACCACATGTGCTGCTGCTGTTTAGTCGTGTCAGCTTCTCCGTGACCCTATAGACCACAGCACACCAGACACATCTGTCAGCCACCATACCTCTGTGTTTGCAATGGGAGTAGGAGCCCCAAAAAATCTGGGGGGAATACAGTTTAAAGAGACAAAAAAGCTGTGGCCCCAGTGTGGCAGCGCCCCTCCAAAATTGTGATTAGTTTCTTTGTTTAAATTCTTAATGCCCCAGGGCCCCAAATACCCCCCAATATAATTCAAAAATATAATATAGATATATAATACAACTAGATTTAAATTATGGGTCAAAGCTTTGATGGGAAAGACATCCCACTCCAAAGCTCTAGTGGCCACAGCTGGCAATGCACTTTTAAGTTTAATTTTGCAATTTTTTGTGCTGCCTGCTCATATACTCATATACCCCACCCCCATCCCCCCATTTCCTACGCCCCTGTGTACTTGATTGATTGCTTCCAAGATGTCATATATTCATCTTCACCTCTGCCATCCTTTTCTCATGATATGGCCAAAATATTTCAGCTTTAGCCTCATGCCTTCAATCTTTCCCAACATATTGCCCCTTCTTTTTTGCTACTATGTCATGGCGAAGGGACTTTTGTACTTAAATGAAGCTATGAGCTATACCGTATAGGGTCACCCAAGATTGGTCAGAGGTCAGACAAATCACTGTCTACTGGAGAAGGAACTGGCAACCAACTCCAGTATCTTTGCCAAGAAAACCATATGGATAAGCACAACCATGTAAAGATTACAAATATCGACTGTGCTGCTTATTCCTTCTGTAAGTTACTCATCTCCCTCACTCCTTCTTTATTACTTGCCCAATCATCTCCTTTGGAATGCCAGCTATCGGAGCGGAGATCTCTCCTCCTTCAGTATCTACATCTGTTACTGTATTTGTATGTGTCATAGACTCTCTGCATGCGTGTTTATTTCATTTCTATATACCTCAGTGTGATATATTGGCTCACTAAAAATAAAGGCTAAAAATAATAGCTTGAAAAGTCAAATTAATGAATTGTATTTTTATCCCAATGGAAATTCTAACATAAAAAAACTGCAAGGTAAAAACATAATGTCATAGAAATCACCAGGGGATCTATAGTTATAATTGTATGACATATAATAGTTGTGGACCTTACGAATGCTGGTCACGCAATGTTAAAAATTGCGGGCCTTCCGATGAGCGCCAAAAGCGCTCATTGCGAGGCCTTCACAACTAAGGCTGCAATGAGCATGAAGGAGAGGCCCCAACAACCTAGACGAGAGCACAGAAGGCGCTCATGACGATGGCTGCGATCACCGCCAAAACCTGTATAACTTTCACGATGCTCCTGAGGCACAAGTTTATGATTTTAACGGAAATACATTTTTTCCACCGCGTAACTCGAAAGACCACCGAAATACGCCAAATAAAAAAAAAAAAACACACACACACACAGCAAAGGGGGAGGTTGCAAGTCAATTTGAGGCATATTTGGCATTTTTACTCGATCGAAAATCGGCCAAGCGAGAAAGAAACGTAACAGGATAAAAACAAGGCCAAAGCCAGTAAAAATGAGCCCGAACACAGGAACACTTAGCCGAACAACACAAGCAACGGCACTCATCGCGAGCCACGCAAAACTTGAGCAGAGACACAAAGGAGAATGACATAGGGGAGGGAGATGGGGGAGAGGGTGGAAAGAGACACGGGGGAGGATAAGGAAAAACAAAAGACAAAGGGCAGGGAGAGGAGGTGAGAGGGGGAAACAGACACAGGGGTCAGAGAGTGGGGAGAGGCTCGCGATTAGTGCTGAAAGGGATTATTGTGAAGCTCGGAAGTTGCGGTTTGACAAGGCCTGCGATGAGCGGCGATGCCTGTAAAGTAGACGGGGGAGAGGCTCGCAATGAGCGCCGAAGGCAAGTAGCTATTTAGTTATAATTATGGAAATAGACACTTTAACATTATCATGATGAGTGGACTGAAAAGAGGCCACACTATCAGTTTTGTTTTCTGATTCTGAGAAAATATGTGACTTTGGTCAATGTGTATAACAGAAAACGTCCCATTGCATTATGTTCTCCATTCTAGGTCCAGTCTCTCCCTAGACCTTACCTTTAATTCTTTTTTTTTTTTTTTGGTTTTTATGTGGATCTTCCCTTGCTGTAAACTGCACATTTTTATTGATATTATACATCACAGAGGCAAAACGATTTATGTATCATCAGGTGATCATCAGTTGTTTTGCCCCCTTGCTGCAACTTGGCATTATCCTTGTGATGTTATTCTAGTTGTTCTGTTGTTATAATATTCAACTCTGCTTTGATTACTCCAACATCTGGCACCATGATCTCCAGGTTTGGCTTTCCAGTTTCCTGACTTATGGCTCTATGACCCCTATTTCAATTAAACTCATCTATAAATCTTATAGAATTTACGTCTTTGAATTGTGGTGTAGGATAAAACTGCTTAGAGTCCATTGGACTGCAATCAATACTATAGGAAATAAAGCCAAACTGTTCCCTGGAAGATTTGATCATGAGATTAAAACTGTATGGTTATATATAGGATAATTTAAAGTGGTATTACCATATTTTTTGTTGTTCTTCGAGCTGGGGGTAACATACAGCAGGCATACTGGTGCAATTAAAAGCAAGCAATTTAAGGGTAATGCCCAGTGGGACTACCCGCATCCCCCATTGTATGCCAATTAGCGTTTGACACAGTTGAACCCTTTTTGCTTTTATTGCTGTACAAGCACACGGGCTCCTGTCACAAGGATGTACACGGAGGGACTCTAGTCCGCCATTTTCCTTGTATAGCATTTTATTTTTGTAATTAACTCTGTAATTGCTGTAGAGTCTATTCTATTATATAGCCAGATGTCCTCCCTCCCTCTACCATTTAGTTATATGAACTTGCCGGGATAGACTATCTGTGTGTTTTATGATCTTCCATAGAGTATTAGCTTAACTTTATGTGAGATTTGTAGTGACTTTTGTTCATATAATTGTTTTCTATAATTGACCCATTAATTAATCACACACTATACCCCCCTTTTTCTGTGGTCTTTTTTCTGGTAGTCACCGATTGCTATTATTGTGTGGTTTTATTTTTACTTTACATGAGTTTTATGTAGTTTATAAATATATTGAAATAAAAGTTAAACATATCTGTAATTAACCAATTATTACGGTTTGGTATTTTACTTTATCTCCTGCCCTTATAATGAATTCACTCCTCTTGCCCTCCTTTAGCTGCTGAAGCTCCATCTTTATTAGACTTCCATAGGAGCCTTCAGGACTTAATCTACTTTATTATGAAGACCTCTACAAGGCTTATAAAATTTAAAAAAAATGCTTTAACCTTAAATGGCCATTATAATGGTCCAGCTTTCCTAACCGTTAGATAAAGATCAGTTTAATCTACTCTTTAATAATTAATCCTTAAATGCACTATACCCCTTACAGCCCCGTCCCTTCGCTCAGGGTTTTCTCCTCTTCTGCGCGCTCTTTACCTCCTCCCACTCCTCCTCCAGGAGTTCTCATGCTCGGCACCAACTCTATGGAAATCCTGGCTTCCATCTGTCACATTCTCCTGCAGCTTAAATGCTAAATATCACATCTTCTAGACAAGCCTGTCACCCACGCCCTTGGATTCTACACCCTACACAGACCAATTCTCTGCATGTGTCATACCTCAACCTGACATGGAGACACCTCCAGAACAACTATCCTGACACATAAACAAACACAAGTAAATAAATACATATCTGCTGAACTCCAAGGGAATCCCTTTGCGATTTTACATTTCGACAGATTTCCAAAGCAAAGGGCCTCATTCGATTGCGATTTGGCCAATTGAATAGGGCTCTAAATAAACACAAAGCATATGTTTTTTACAGAAGTAACTGAAAACTTCTGTAATAAAAATATGCTTTGTGCTTATTTAGAGCCCTATTCAATTGGCCAAATCGCAATTGAATGAGGCCCAAAGTCTAGGACAATGATGGCTGTCTTTTAAAGCTATATGTAAGTTTCCTGGATTCTGATTGCATCTGATAGAAGATAATCAGTTGGGTATGAAAAATGTTTGTAAAATCTCTTTGGTTGATTTTAAGAAAATCCAAGCTAAATTAGCATAAAATTCTTAATTAGCTGTGGCCAATCAGAGACAGGTACAACAATGTATCTGTTTTCCTCTCACTGGCTGAGACAAAACTACAGCAGATGATTCGCTAGGACATAACTGCACACAGCTCATTGGCTAGGATGCTCTGCCTACAAATATGCCTTGGGGGTGGAGCTCACACAAGAAATTTCAAATGTATTTTGGATTACAAATATACAGAATTCCCAAATAAAATGATTTAATATGAGAAGCCCGGTCAGACTAATTACACAAACTGCCAGATACCGTTAAGGCATTTATAAAATTAAACTGCACTGGCGGTTGCATATGTCACAGTCCCACCGTGCAGATAGAACAACTGCACTGTAATGTGAAGGGGGAGGAGAAGGCTTTGCCTAGCAAGCAGATCTAAATTTTCAGACACAAAGTGTCCACTGTGGAGACTTATATATTACAATTGTATATGATCCAGCCAGTGGCAGAGCGAGTGAAGTTGCTTGCTAGGTAAAGCCTCCTCACATTATAGTGCAGCGGTGGGACTGTGACATATAAAACTGTCCGTGCTTTCAATAGTAGTACTGGAATAACCATTAATGACACACTCTCCTAAAAAAAATAGAATTAGTTGAGAAAAAAAAATGGAAAAAGGAAACCTGCAGTAAAAAATAATTCTAATAAAGGTTAAATCAATGTAGTAAATGTCTTAAAGCTACCTGGCAGTTTGTGGGATAACCTGTGTGTGTTTGTCTGATTGGGCGGCTCATATTAAATCATTTTATTGAGGAATTTTGTATATTTGTAATTCAAATTGCATTTCAAATTTCTTGTGTGAGCTCCACCTTCCGGGAAACCTATGTAGGCAGAGCATTCTAACCAATGAGCTGTGTGGAATTGCATCCTAGCCAATCAGCTGTTAGTATCACGGCTGCAGCTTTGCCTCAGCCAATGGGAATGAAAAGATACATTGTTGTAACTGCCTCTGATTGGCACATCTAATAATGAATGTTATGCTAATTTAGTTTGGATTTTCAGGGGCGTTCCTTCTCAGACATTTTGCAAACTTTAGCGTTTTTTTTATTTTTATTTTTTTCGTGGTTTCATACACTTTTTTTTCTCCTGTATCAGATGCATTCATAATGCAGGAAACATTCATATACCTTTAAAGTCTATCACCCATACAAGAAGTTAAACGAGAGAAACTTTTCAGTGATGATTTGCAATTAAAATCAAATCATCTCTGTATGATAATTGATTCAAGCTAGCAGTGTGTCTGTAACAATTAGAACAGATGTGAGCGGCTTCCACGTCTCCTCATCACTTTAAGGTAATCCCCCCTCTTCACCTGCCTGCCACTAATGTGCATCAGACGCTTAATTGACATCCCACTCATAGAAATTGTAAGGCGTACTCTGTAATTTGTCACTTGTTCGCAAAAAAATCACACAATCCCCCTCACATAGCATGTGGAGTTTGGAAGAAACGCGTGGTGGTACCAGCAGCAGAGCCTGTGAGAATGTATGACTCACCGGAGAAAATTAGTCAGTGAGTAGGTGTACATAGATTGACTAAATAAGGCCAGAACTGCTCTTAGCAGGAGAAAAGGAGTCCAGCTCGGAGAAGGAAGAAAATAGCAAAAGATTGTTGGGTTTCAAAGAAAGCAGATTTATTCTTTGTTAGAAAAGCAGTAATAACTCTGGGTATTGTGGAGAGGCGCCAACCATGGAGAGGACTGTGATTTAAATGGATCAATGTAACAATCATATACAGCAAAACCAGTAATTACAATGAGCAATTACTCCATACAAGCAAGATAACCTGTTCTGGCAGTGTTTACATTTTTTCTCATAGGATTATAATATATATATATATATATATATATATATATATATATATATATATATATATATAGAGAGAGAGGGAGAGAGAGAGAGAGAGAGATAGATATATAGATAGATAGATAGATAGACAGACAGGTAGATATGTACATACATATATATACATGTATGTATATATATATATATATATATATATATATATATATATATTAAACAAATACCAGTTTAATTATAGGGATATGACGGGGTACTGGATTTTACTGTATATATATATATATATATATATAAATTGCCAATGTCCACTGGATAATAGAGAAAGCAAGAGAGTTCCAAAAAAGCATTTACTTTTGCTTCATAGACTATTCTAAAGCCTTTGACTGCGTGGATCACAACAAAATGTGGCATGTCCTTAAAGAGATGGGAGTACCAGATCATCTCATCCTCCTCCTGAGGAATCTGTATGTCAACCAAGAAGCCACGGTCAGAACTGAACAAGGGACAACAGAATGGTTCAAGATCGGAAAAGAAGTGCGACAAGGTTGTATATTGTCACCTTATTATTTAACTTATACATAGAATCCATCATGCGTAAGGCTGGACTGGATGAATCCAAAGCCGGAATCATTATTGCTGGAAGGAATATCAACATCCTCAGATACGCCGATGATACTACTCTGATAGCAGAACTAAAGGATTTATTGATGAGGATAGAAGAAGAGAGTGCAAAAGCTGGCCTGCTGCTTAATTTTAAAAAGATGAAGATCATGGCAAACGGCAATCTTACTTCCTGGCAAATAGACGGGGAAGAAGTGGAGGCAGTGACAGATGTTATTTTCCTTAGATCCAAGATCTTTGCAGATGGTGACTGTAGTCATGAAATTAAAAGACGTTTGCTTCTGGGGAGGAAAGCTATGGCAAGCTTGGAGAAGCTAGTAAAAAGTAAATATATTGAACTATCAACAATGGTCCTCATAGTTAGAGCTATGGTATTCCCAGTAGTAACATACGGATATGAGAGGTGGACCATAAAGAAGTCTGAGCGTCAGAGAATTGATGCCTTTGAATTGTGGTGTTCTCAGACTTCTTTATAGTCCAGCTCTTCCAGCTCATCCAGAGTATTCTCTAAGGAATTCTGTCATCTTATGATATGGACAAAATATTTGAGCCTCTTGATCATACCTTCCAGTGAACAGTTTAGCTTGATTTCTTGGAGCATAGATTGATTGGTCTTCTTGCAGTCCAAAAAATTAACTTTTATTATAATGCAGTTAATGAATAGAGCAGGGTAACATTTTGCAGCTGTGAGTTTGGGGAGGTATGGGTGACAAGAGATTTTATGTGTGACATGACATACATGATAAAGAAGATGTAGTATAAGCATGTTGGCATCCTGAGGTGTCTGTGCAGTCTAATTTATTTTGTATTATTTTTTAAATGATGTATATATATATATATATATATATATATATATATATATATATACTGTATATACACTCCACCCAAAACCTAAAAATCAAAATACTTTAGAAGAACATTGAAAAACATTCAAGAGAGAAAAGCTTTGAAACACAGATGATCACATTCTTCAACACTAACACCAAAAATTACAGGACTTAATATGGACTTGGGTTTTCTAACACATTATCACAAATTCTTGTGATTTTCTCTTATTTAACAGACTTGATAGTCTTAGTGAGATGTTTGTCTAACAGGAAGGATATAATTGAGGACTGCAGTGTTCTGTTTTTCATGTGCATATTGGTATATATGTGTATATACTATGTACAGTATCTCACAAAAGTCAGTACACCCCTCACATTTTTGTAAATATTTTATTATATATTTTCATGTGACAACACTGAAGACATGACCCTCTGTTACATGGTGAAGTAGTAAGTGTACGGCTGTATAACAGTGTAAATGTGCTGTCCCCTCAAAATAACTCAACACACAGCCATCAATGTCTAAACAAAAGGGAGTACACCCCTAAATTAAAATGTCCAAATTATGTTCCAGCACTGCCTTAACCCTCATGGGCATGGAGTTCACCAGAGCTTTACAAGTTGCCACTGGAGTCCTCTTCCACGGGGATCTACAGTTCATAGAGGGAACCATGAATGCCAACATGTACTGTGACATACTGTAGCAGAGCATGATCCCCTCCCTTCGGAGACTGGGCCGCAGGGCAGTATTCCAACATGATAACGACCCCAAACAAGACGACCACTGCCTTGCTAAAGAAGCTGAGGGTAAAGGTGATGGACTTGCCAAGCATGTCGCCAGACCTAAACACTATTGAGCATCCTCAACATTCACTGGAATGACCACATCCCCGACACTGAAGTCCTAGAACAGGCAGGAGTCACTGGCATTGACACCATACTGTTGAAGAAGCAATTGCGTTGGGCAGGACACATCACTAGGATGGAGGATGATCGGCTTCCAATGATTGTGCTATATGGTGAGCTCACCACTGGCATTTGTGACAGAGGAGAGCCGAAGGAGAGGTTCAAGGACTCAGCTGGAAACAGTCCCTTGATTCCTGCCATATTGACCATCATCGATGGTCCACTTTATCATCAGACTGAAAGGCATGGAGAAGTACCATTCACCAGGCTGTCACCTCTTTTGAAACCACACACAGGGCTGGTCTTGAAGACAAAAGGAAACATAGAAAAATGGTGTCACTACAGCACCCAACCCAGAACAAGCCTTCCAGTGCAACCAATGTAGTTGAGTCTGCCTGTCCCGCATTGGCTGCCTCAGCCACCAGAGAGCACGTAGATGTGGACACCCTTCTTAAATCTTCATTCGCGAAGCCAAGCCTATATATGTGTATATATGTTTCCTATACTATGTTGTGTTTAATCCCCTACATGTATTTATCTGATGATGTCAGATGCTGTCTCCACTCTCTCTGCATATGTTGTTTTTATTCAATCTGAGGGTACCATCTCATTTTAGTATTGCTTCAGACTTGATAAAGAGAGAAAGAAAGGTTAAACCTCTCAAAAGCTCATCACTATAAATAAGGTATCACAATATACTGCAATATAATATATATCTGTATATATATATATATATATATATATATTGTTTGGCTCCTTTTTATATCATAATGTTAACAGAAATAACCCAAATGGCCCTGATCCAAGGTTTGCATACCCTTAGTTCTTAATACTGTGTATTGCCCCCTTTAGCATCAATAACAGTGTTTTTTTGTAATAGTTGTCTATGAGGCCCCTAGTTCTTGCAGGTGGTATAGCTGCCCATTCGTCTTGGCAAAATGCCTCTAGGTCATGCAAAGTCTTTAGTTGTCTTGCATGAACCGCACGTTTGAGATCTTCCCAGAATGGCTCGATGATATTAAGGTCAGGAGACTGTGATGGCCACTCTACAACCTTCACCTTTTTCTGTTGTAACCACTGGAGGATCAACTTGGCCTTGTGCCTAGGGTCATTGTCATGCTGTAAAGTCCAAGAGAGTCCCATGCTCAGCCTTCCTGCAGATGAATGCAAATTGTCTGCCAGTATTTTCTGATAACATGCTGCATTCATCTTGCCATCAATTTTCACAAGATCCCCCATGCCTTTAGAGTCCCCCACCCAAAAAAAAAAAAACCTCAGTGAGCCACTACCATGCTTCGCAGTGGGGATAGTATTATTTTCATTATAGGCCTTGTTGACCCCCCTCCATACATAGCTCTTGTGGCTGTGACCATAAAGCTCTATTTTGGTCTCGTCACTCCAAATTGCAGTGTGCCAGAAGCTGTGAGGCGTGTCAAGGTGTTGTCGGGCATATTGTAACCAAGCTTTTTTGTGGCATTGGCAAAATAAAGGCTTCTTTCTGGCATCTTGACCATGCAGCTCATTTTTGTTCACGTATCATCATATTGTGCTCCCTGAAACAACCACACCGTCTTTTTCCAGAGCAGCCTGTATTTCTCCTGAGGTTACCTGTGGGGTTTTTCTTTGTATTCCGAATAATTCTATTGGCGGTTGTGGCTGAAATCTTTCTTGGTCTACATGATCTTGGCTTGGTAACAAGACATCCCCATATTTCCCACTTCTTAATAAGTGATTGAACAGTACTGACTGGCATTTTCAAGGTTTTGAATATCTATTTATATCCTTTTCCCATCTTTATAAAGTTCCATTACCTTGTTACGCAAGGCTTTTGACAGTTTTTTTCTGCTCCCCATGGTTTAGTATCTAGCCTGCTCAGTGCATCCACGTGAGAGCTAACAAACTCATTGACTATTTATACACAGAAATTAATTGCAATTTAAAAAGCCACAGGTGTGGGAAATTAACCTTTAATTGCCATTTTAACCCGTATGTGTCACCTTGTGTGTTTTTAACAAGGCCAAACATTCAAGGGTATGTAAACTTTTGATCAGGACAATTTGGGTGATTTCTGTTATCATTATGATTTAAAAAGGAGCCAAACAACTATGTGATAATAAATTAAACAAATTGCACGATCAGTCATATTTTCAAAATAAATGCCAACATTTTACAATTGCTGCCAGGGTATGCAAACTTTTGAGCACAACTGTATATCCTTAAATGTTAGTGATTAAAATTAATAGTGATCTTCTTAAAGACAAAAATCATGGTAATGTAAATCAACTGATCACTGCCTTGACCATTGTTATTGATCTGAATATGAATGAATATTTGGGACAAAGCTGATACCAGTGATTTAAGCCAATGATTCTGAAAAACCACGTCATGACCCAGGGGTAAGATGACATGTACACCCCAAATCCTTATGCCTTCAGCTTACAGCTCAGCAAAATGACACAAGTCTTACCTCTAGAATGAAGTACACACAGTGTTTATGTATAATCAAACAGAGCATAGCTTTAATGGGAACAGTACAGTCCATTTTGGAAAACAGGAACCAATCACAACAAGCCACAACCTTAGATAAACATAGAATGGTCCATTCCCCACAGCCCATATCCTGGGCCACATGGATGAGCTGTCCATCAAATTACTGTATGTCATTCTATTTGATCACCACCTGCTGACCAGGAGCATTGCTGGTTGATCACCTAATCCCCTTATTGTTCCAAGTCTTCCAGGGGTCCTCAGTCAGAACAATAGTGGAGACATCATGACTGACTATGTACGTGTCACCTTGTGTGTGTGTTCCATACAGCATATATAAGGGAAATATTACTTAGCAATATAAAAAACATTGAACAACATTTAACCCTAACCATGCCATCATGGTTGCAATAGTCCAAATATCCATGTGGACATTGCACAAGGGGAAATTAAACAGTACTATACAACATCACACAATTGTAAACATTGCCAGCCCGGGGCACCTACCATTGTGACAGCTCTATAGTACATGGGTCCCCCTGGCATGACAAGCCACTCCTGGAACTCAAAAGCCGGTGAAAAATAAAATTAAAACCACCAAGTTCCTCCAGTGCCTAAGACTACTTCCCATGGCAATTCCTCTCCCCAAGACCTCTTCCCTTAGCTTCTCTTCCCCAAGAACACAAAAAAAATTAGACCACACTGGGGTCCCCTCAAAGGAGGGCCCCAGTGCCTAGCAGATAGGTCCACCCCTGCTAAGATCACTGGAAGTTAACCAGGTAAAAAAAGAAAAGTGATTTATACTATTTTAGGTCTTTAATTACTTTAACTTTATGTTTTCCATAGGAAATTGCAAGGCACGTAATAGCATTAGCAGCAGGTTGTACATAGTGCCATGTTTTAAAGGAAATGACCAGAGGTCTTTAGAATGGACACTCTATGGAACCGATACTTTATTAATAGACCATTGAGGTCAGTTTAGTCTATACATTCTAACTAATCATGATAATGTGTAAAATATTTTCAGAAAACCATTCTTTAGCTTATGGTTCCATTTTATTTTCTGACCTGATACTGTCTGCTTCTTTTTCAGGAGTGTATCCTTCTAAACTAATGAGCTTTTGATTCATCGGATTGACAGCACTGGCAGTTTTAGCTGCTATTTTGCATTGTGCAAATAGAAACTCCCCCCATATTTAAAACATTTAATAATAATAAAAATAATAATTATATTATTGCTGTTATTATTAATACTAATAATAGAAATAATGAGTATATTACTATTATATATATATATATATATATATATATATATATATATATATATATATATATATATATGTGACTCAAAGGACCAAAATGGTAAATTTCACTACAAAATAGTTTCATGTCAAAAGTAATACAATAAGAGCTATTTTTTTTTTCTTTTAAAATTTCTAAAATAAAATTGACTATTTAAAAAAAAAAAAAAGGATATTTTAAATACTGGAACACACAAGAGTTTGGCTTTATTTTGAAGCTCATGCATGGACTCGTGAAGCTCTAGTTTGGGCAATATTTACCATAAAAGGATCCAGTCTCGATAAAGAGAAACATAGAGATACTTGAGTGAATCTATCAGCATAAGTGACTGGCAACCCACTCCAATATATTTGCCAAGAAAACTGTATGGCTAAGCACTATCAGAGACCTAATAATATGGCCACTCAGGTCAGGAGGACCCTACCACATTACTGAGGAAGAGCAGAGGATGAGTAGTGCCAGGACTAATGAAGTGGCTTTGTCAAATCTTGTGTACCTTAATGTAGTTGCAGGCTATACCATCTAGGGTCACCCATGATGGGCAGGTCATAGCAAAAAGGTCAAACAAATTGTGGTCCACTGGAGAAGGAACAAGCAACCCACTCCTGTATCTTTGCCAAGATAACCTTATGAATAGGCATGACCCAATGATAGATGTACCTGGCATGATGTGGTCCATAGTGTCACAGAGAGTTAGTAAAAAAATGAATAATTAAACAACAGCAACCATCAATATGTATCTAAATGGGCATGTTCTACTTCTTTATCACTCATCTCACTTATGTAAGAGTTAATTAATGGTATTGTGTAAAGAGCGAGAGAAGTTCCTTTACAGATAAACTATGTTCTAAATACCCAGATTTCAAGTATAGTTAGAAATGTTAGATAAAAACCATTTTATAATCACTGAAAAGTGTGCAGTCATTTCGGCAGAACTACCAATCATATCACTTTGGCTTCAAAATGAAGTTACACGTTTTGCGATCTCACCCTACCATTAAAACGCACAGTTCATTCAGGTCTGATTGTTGAGTCTCTTCATTACTGAGCAGTTTGTTTCCTAATATCTGTTTTTCAGTTGCAGATGTAGCCTTTTTGGCACAGCCAAGGTACGTTGGTGGAATCTGGGACTCCTGACTGTCTGTAAAAGCTGCACGATTTGGCACCGCGAACGTCGAGGTGACATCTGTACAGCACAAACTTGGATTTCACACATTGTGTTTTCTAATATGATTTAAACATGGCAGCGAGTTTCTACAGCTCATGAAATACCAAAACCTTACTGTACAAAGAAATTAATTCCTCATTGCTGTATATGAGTGAGCCATAGACAACAGTAAAAGTGACACAATACAGAGGTCCTCTCCACTAGTTCCTATACTGGCCCCTATAAAAATCTAAGCCTAATTTACAAAGCTTTTAATAGAACCACACCGTCCCATATATTTTCAAAAACACTCTTATCTCCCATTATTGCCTCCCCCCATGCTCACCTCCTCTCATGCTACCTGTCATCTCCCATTATTACCTTCTCCCATGCTCACCTCCTCCCATGCTACCTCTCATCCCCCATTATTATCTCTTCCTATGCTAATCTCCTCCCATGCTACCTGTCATCCCCCATTATTACCTCCTCCCATGCTCATCTCCTCTCATGCTGCCTCTCACCCCCCATTATCAACTCCTCCCATGCTCACCTCCTCTCATGCTACCTCTCATCGCCCATTATTACCTCTTCCCATGCTAATCTCCTCTCATGCTACCTTTCATCTCCCATTATTACCTTCTCCCATGCTCACCTCCTCCCATGCTACCTCTCATCCCCCATTATTATCTCTTCCTATGCTAATCTCCTCCCATGCTACCTGTCATCCCCCATTATTACCTCCTCCCATGCTCATCTCCTCTCATGCTGCCTCTCACCCCCCATTATCAACTCCTCCCATGCTCACCTCCTCTCATGCTACCTCTCATCCCCCATTATTACCTCTTCCCATGCTAATCTCCTCCCATGCTACCTGTCATCTCCCATTATTACCTCCTCCTATGCTCATCTCCTCCCATGCTACTTCTCATCCCCCATTATTACCTCTTCCCATGCTAATCTCCTCTCATGCTACCTGTCATCTCCCATTATTACCTTCTCCCATGCTCACCTCCTCCCATGCTACCTCTCATTCCCCATTATTACCTCTTCCCATGCTAATCTCCTCCCATGCTACCTGTCATCCCCCATTATTACCTCCTCCCATGCTCATCTCCTCTCATGCTGCCTCTCACCCCCCATTATCAACTCCTCCCATGCTCACCTCCTCTCATGCTACCTCTCACCCCCCATTATTACCTCTCCGCATGTTCATCCCCTCCCATGCTACCTCTCATACCCCATCATTATCTCCTCCCATGCTCATATCCTTCCATGCTACTTCTCATCCCCCATTATTACCTCCTCCCATGCTCATCTCTTCTCATGCTACCTCTCATCCCCCATTATCAACTCCTCCCATGCTCACCTCCTCTCATGCTACCTCTCACCACTCATTATTACCTCTCCCCATGTTGATCTCCTCCCATGCTACCTCTCACCCCCCATTATTACCTCTCCCCATGTTCATCCCCTCCCATGCTACCTCTCATACCCCATCATTACCTCCTCCGATGCTCATATCCTCCCATGCTACTTCTCATCCCCCATTATTACCTCCTCCTATGCTCATCTCCTCCCATGCTACTTCTCATCCCCCATTATTACCTCCTCCTATGCTCATCTCCTCCCATGCTACTTCTCATCCCCCAATAATACCTCCTCCCATTCTCATCTCCTCACATGCTACTTCTCATCCCCCATTATTACCTCCTCCCATGCTCAGCTCCTCTCATGTTAACTCTCATCCCCCATTATTATCTCCTCCCATTATTATTATTATTACTAGCGACTTGCCCCTCAAAAATTACGGCAATAAATGTGTAAGCCAAGCAATACTGTTTGCCACACAATGTGAGTCTTTTGGCCCTCTGAGCACCTTTGGCACTCATCGCGAGCCCGCGCTGAGTGCCTTTGGTGCTCTTTGCGAGCCTCTCTCCTCGTGTACTTCAACTTTCCTGCTTTGCAATGATCACGTTCGGCGCGCATCGCGAGCCCTACGATGAGAGCCTACGACTTTGGTGCTCATTGCAAACCTTTCCTCCTGCCTACTGTACTGGCCGTGCATCAACTGCTCACCTGGCTTTGCGAGGCTCTCCAGGCATTGAGCTCCTTTGATGCTCATTGCCCAAGACTTCCGAGCTCGGAAGGCTGCTATAGCTCAACGGCTAGCAACTCTTCGCAAGGCTTGCAAGCGTGACGATTCATAGCAGTTTAACAACTATTATATGTGATTACCTGTGCCAACATATTCCGTAGATATAATCAAAAATAAACTTAACAAATTACAAATGGCCCTGTTATTAAGTTTAAAGTCAAGCATACAAAGTGTGTTCTCTAAAGCACCGAACAAGACTCAAAACTTGAAAACTTACAGTCTATGGGTGAGGTATAATATATTGCGTAAATTACAGCTCCCATGCACACCTCCTCCTATGCTTCCTCTCATCCCCTATTATTACCATGCTCGACTGCAGGACTTCTTAAGAATAGCCACTACACTTTGGAATTCCATGCCTACCTTTCTTAGACTCTTCCCTTTTGTTGCTCAGCATCCCATTATGTCTCTGGCTGTGCTTATCTATAAGGTTTTCTTGGCAAATATACCTGAGTGGATTGCCAGTTCTTTCTCCAGTGGACCGTAATTTGACTGATCTCTCTGCCTTGACCTGACCGTCTTGGGTGACCCTTCATGGTATAGCTCAAAGCTTCATTGAGGTGCACAAGTTTCTTCAAGGTAGCAATCTAGAAGAGGAGATCCTTCCCTAGTCTGCAGATATTCAAAGTTCTCTGAAAACCTGGGTTCAAAGCCCCATACTACCTACCTCCTTAACTCTACTATCAACTTAATATAGGACTATCAATTCTGTTTTTCTCATAGGACTCCCTTCCTTTGGCATCTATCATCAAACAAGTGCCTCACCTCATTTATCTACTACCATTATCTCATATATAGTAAGCTTTCACAATGGTAGGGCCCTCATTTCTTCCTGTACCAATGTGTATGTTAATATGTGTTGTCTGATTATTGTACCCCTAGTGCCAGGGCATTTCCTACAAATAATAATACTACTAATAATAATAATAATGTCAGTTGAAGTAAATTTATTTACCAAAATATGGGCGTCTTATAATGAATGTAAAAAGAAACAAACAAAAAAAAACCTTTAACTTGACATATGCTAAGATGCTGACACCACTAAGAGATGATAAAAAAACACTGTTCTTTGGAGAAACATAAAACAAACTAATAACATTAACAGTTCTGTAAGCCGTGATCATCAATGCATTTTTTTTTTAAAATCCTGATTTTCAAAAGCTTTGTTGGCTTCCATGATGTCCGACGTCTACACTTCCTACTGGGGAGGAGCACCTTGATATTCTACTTGTGTCTATTCAACAGCAGAAGACGTGGATGGAGCGATGTATTATTACAAATCCAACATGGAACTGCCTTCCAGTCAAGTGGTAGTGGTTTATACAGTCATGTAGACAGTTATAGGGTGATTATCTCTATAAGATAAAACCAGCAAAATAAATAAATTAAGCAATAGGAAATCTGAAATATTAAATCGATCAATCAAGCCATCAAATGTTGTTTGTATACATATTCCAGGAGATGCAATGGATAATACGGCTTATTTCCGTTGGAGTAAGTTTATATTCCTATATATATATATATATTAAAATGACGTATTATTCCCAAAACTAACATAAAATAGAGAAGCATTTTCAAGAAGGGAGGGAACATAGACTAAGTACTTTTCCTTACAAAATCACCAAGATCCAAAAGTCTTCATAAAAATGAATTCAATGTCTGGAATGAATATTTTTGATGGCTACACATACAAATATTTTAGCATAAAGAAATTCAAAAGGATACATGGAGAAAGTTTACATAGTGAAGGGAAAAGAACAACATGCTCCTGGAGAATTAGATAAGTATTTATAAGGTACTTGTGCAGAAGAATTGGTCTGGAGGCCCCTGCTCTAAGGTGTGTCAGAAAAATATTGTAGACTAGCGAGATTGTAAGGCAGGTAATAGTGTTTGGTTGAGACATTCACTTTGTTGGTGTTCCGAGATCCTTCGGCGCTCATTGTGAGCCTTGCGCTCCTTGCCAGCAAGTGCAGCCCTTGCAAACTGCGGGCATGCTCACAACTATATATGTGATTATACAGAGACTAAAGCAACGGGAGCTATATTTAGTGCAGCT
The DNA here is from genome assembly GCA_027410445.1 of Discoglossus pictus. NCBI lineage: Eukaryota > Metazoa > Chordata > Amphibia > Anura > Alytidae > Discoglossus > Discoglossus pictus. The sequence goes on from CM050166.1 coordinate 13,372,214, forward strand.
CGATGTGCATTCATTGAAAAAAACCTTGAATCCCATGATGTCCATATACAATGAGCTCCGACGCTTCCTGTGACTGTGCAGAATTGAAACTGCAGCTTTGTGTACAAATGATTGGAATCCTACTATGAAGGACAACATAAATATGTGCCATTATTATTTGCCTCCCACCTCCTTGTCATACAGTAATTACTGATTGAACTCCTATCTTATATAAGGAAATAACATTGCATCTTTAACATGGACCAAATGGCCTTATTGGCTTTTCCCTCGTTAGGAATTGTAGTGTGGTTATGTGGGAGTGTGTCGAGGGGGTGGATGTTGTCACTATTCCAACAATGGATAGAGGAAGACCCAGTGACAGTGAGGCAAACGTATAATGAGCCGTGGGAACAGTGTCTTCTAGTTATAGCTGTATTACGTGTTTTCTCATTTTCAAAGAGAGAGGGAATTACACATTCTTCCAAAGCAGGAGTGTTCCTGAGACTTCAACGTGTTAGTTGAATCATAGGGAGGGGGAATTGAAGAGCCTTCCAATGCTCCAGTTGCCAAGGAGACGGATGGTTCCACCAATGAACGACGAGCTGAGTGTGTGGGCTTGCAGACAACTCACATGTCGAGATCTCCGAGAAAGAGTATAAATACAGTGACTGGCAAACTATTCACACAAACTAAACCGCAAACAGATAGAAAGTATTTACTATCCTGCCTTGCTTACAACCGATGATTTCTCCTGACTGGGATTCCGATCATCGCTCGATAGCCCTATAGGTAGATAGTCTGCCTGGAATAATTCAACAATTAGAAACTTCCATCTACAAAGAAGAAGTGCTCACCGACAACTGGACTTTGCATCATTACATCCGAGAAAGCTTTCAACTACATCACTTGAAATATCCAGAATTCAGAAACAGAGAAGGCTTGAGAACCTCTGAAAGGACTGGACACTTTATTGTGGTGATATCTACCTTAGTTTATTCCATTATTGACTTATTTTAAGCATTAGTGTTATAACAAGGTCAGTTATTATATTGCAAACATTCCCTGTTGTAAGTCTTGACTAATGTCAATATATGTTTTTGTTTTACCAAATGTGTAATGATATTAGTTTAAAAACATAGATATAAATTATACTTTATACTGTGTTAGGCAATATTTTTACAGACAAAAAGTTGGAGAATATTATTGTAAAATATCTTTACTTTTTCAATACTGTTTCTTCATTTTCACACTTTTCTGGGACTTTTAACATAGTTTTATGGCAGTAGGCATGGCGATGGGTGGAGTTATGGTACCCGCCTTATCTGCTCCTGAACAATCAGTGGCTCTTCAGATAGGGACATGTAGTCCGGCAGAAATGTTGGATCGGGTCAGGAAGACCCAGGTATATATTTTATCCGGAGTCTCCAGACAGGTTGAGAGTGAGCTAAAGGGGTTTAAAAGGTCAGTGCAGAGGTTAAATTCCAATATGAATGACCAAGCTCCAGTGGTAGGAATACAAAGGTGGAAGAGATCCATTAAGGCTTGTCTTATGAGGTGTCAAGATACCTTGGTTAATTTAGAAAGGTGGGCTAAGAGAGAAATGAATTCTTGGAGAGGGGTGTTTTCTAGATTGGAAAAAATGGTTATTAAGACAGATCAGAATTTATGTAAGACTTGTAAGATGGAAGAAAAACATAGAAGGTCTTTTCATGGGTTTGGAGAAAAAAGTGATAAGGAGAAGGAGGCAGAAGCATCTCAGGAACTAGTAGACCCCTATGCACCTACTCCATCCCCACCTTGTCAACCTCACCATTGGGTTGTCATCTCTGTGGATATACTTTCTCCCCCAGAGTTTGACGCAGATATGTCAGAGGATCCCAGGGAGTTTCTGGTGAACCTTGAGAAATATTTTAAAAGGAGTGGTTGGAATGAAAAGGTTTGGCTATCACAGGTAGACAATCACCTAAAAGGTGCGGCCCAGAAGTGGTGGGAATATAGACAAGAAACTGTGGAAAGCTGGCATGATTTTAAAGTTGCATTCCTACAGTACTGTGAGAGGTTAATCGTTAGAGAGGCCATCAAAAGGGACTTGGACCTTCCCCAAAGACGCTGGGAACCCTTAGAACAGTTTGTGTGGAAGAAAAGGGCATTGTACCACAGGCTTTATGTAGATGCCAATGAGGAAGAGATGGTTAATTATATCATTAGCACACTTCACCCAGAAATCAGGCGTTTCTTAACAACCCCACTCCCAAAAACCATGGATCAGTTAGTTCAGAGGGGAAAGGAGATTCAGTTTGATTTTGAGCAATCAGAAAAGCAAAGCCGTAGGGCTTCTTACTCAGATGATCAAGTAAGCACCAAATTGAAGGTCATGGTTACCAAAGATCCCTATGATACTAATACCACCTGCACTGAGAAAATCTAAATTAGTGCATGGCCATGGTGATTATCTTTAAAATGGAAGGCTAATCTTAGCTTTTCACTTACTTTGGAAAGCTGAAAGAGAGTGAGCAATCTGCTTGAAATTAGCTATTGAAAAGTAAGACAAGAGAGGACAAATTTGAAGATCTGCTGCACTCTACTTATTTAAAATTCCTTAGAGAAACAGGCAATTAGGAGACTTGTGGGAGAACTTGAGCAGAAACAGATCTAGGAATGGAATTAAGGAAGTAATATTTACTTAATGGCTTGGAGGAATAGAGAAATGGAATATGATGGTGGCAGTGCCCTTACAATTTCTATTTTGTAGCACTGTCATAAGGTGTCTTTTCACTACTGTTAGTAGTTCGATAGGCCCATATTGTAGATATATTTTAAGATACAGCACAAACTTATAGTTTGAATTTGTGGTTTGTAATAGCTGACTTTTTAAGATGTATTTGGTTTGGAGACTCACAATATATTCATTATTTCAAACGTAATCATAATGCAACAGCTAACGTCATAAATATATCAAACTTGGATAATGTAGAGTGGGACATATTGTCCTAAAGTAACTAAAAGTAAGCATTGATATGTTCTAGGATCACATGCAGTAAATGGAACTGTGTTTGCTTAGTTATATTTCACCAGAATCTGGTGCCAAATATATTATTATTGGGCTCTAGCCGCTAAATAGTCACGATCTTCCCATAGTGGAAGATAATTTGGACAAGTGCTCAATGAATCCATTTATTGTAAGTGAGGATTTGCTCTTAAACACAAGGTTATTTTTTCTTTCATTGTGATGGCAATATCACCTTCAAGCTCCTTTGTTTGCTAGACGAGAGTTGACAATTTGTTTGGAGCTTTTTATATAAAACGTGTAAATCGGTTTAATTTTCTATATTAGTTTATTAACATATATGTATCAAATCTATGTTCATTATCATATAATCTACATTGCAATATATTGTAAATATATCTTAAAAGACAATCAAGAAAAGTTATATTTTATTTTTGATATCTTACATTTATTATAAAGCAATAGAATAATAGTTTATATATATTGGTATGTACAGTATGACACTTTATGACATTAAAGTTTTGTACATTCGGTATCAAGGTATTTATATACATAGTCATACTTAATAATATTATATGGTCTGCTGTATATTTACTAAAATATAACTTGTTCTAATACAAATAAAATTGAAAATGAATTCAGTAAGATAAAATGAACTACATCAATACCTTGAAAATATGTACAAGATTTTTTTGTAATAATATGTAAAAAATAACACATTGTGTGTATTCTTGTAATATTTAGATATTCAGTTTTATTAGAATCTGTATCTAGTTTTTCTTTGTTAAAGCACAGCAACTATTACCAAAATATTGTAATGGACATTCCCTATGTGCTCTGACTACTATTTTCTGGACGTTCATTTTACTATTTGACCAATGTCATTGAGCCATTTTTGGTGAATGACAAAACAAACTCTATTTGGAAAGAACATTGGTGGAAGTTGCACCACAATTCACCGCCAAGAAATATCACACCAGGTACGCTTGTACCTACAGAGAAGACAAGTATGACCTCATATCAACATCCCAATGGATAAACATACATAGGATGCTCTGCAATCAAAAATGGTGGCATGTAGGATCACTGCTTAACTCAGGACCAACTGAAGTAAAGCGCAAAATAAAAGACAATTTAAGAAGAAAATGTGTTACAGCCATAAAAGGACAATGTGCTACTAAATATTTAATAAACCTCTAACAGTACTGGATTGAAGCCATGCACATTCAAGTTTCCAGTTAAAAGTCATCAATGGCTAAAGCATTTCGATATGCTTGGGTTCCATATTGGAAGAGATGGTATGAGCATACCCAACTGATGGAACAATGAACAAGAGGCCATCAAAATAATGATGTAAGTACACACTCATGTAGAATTAAGTTAGTTAAGTTTTAATAATATGCATGTACAATCCTATTAGATATAAATATATATATACATATATAGACAGAGACAGGGACATTTTTGGTTAATTATAAATTGCAGTGTTTAGATTTATTTTCGGATTCTGCTTCATTCAACCTCTGAGTTTATGGCAAAAGGCAACCACCTAATAGCTAATGGGTTTCCCAATGGCTTCCAGAGATCCCATAATTGATAAGTAGAGATGCCCATTGAACGTCTTGTATCATGATGTTAAATATAGTGTGCAAATACTTATGTATTCTTATTTTTGAATTTTCAGATGCCAGATCAAACAACAGAGCCGCCAGAACTTGTCGAAGGTCCACTCCTTGCGCCATAAGGTCTCATCTTAATCTTCTTCATTGCGTGTTCTTTCGGTTGGAGGAAGGGTCTGCAGGAGAAACACATTTTGAGGACTGTGTAATGACACAAAGAAGTGACTCTAGTGCAATACAAAACAAGGACTATTCATTTCCACTGAACATGTTCTCACCTCAAAGTGTACAATTTCTTTCTTCCTTCTTGGCACTTATTGGTTTTAATGTCCTATTGTGTGTAGTCTGCAGCTCCAAGGTATATTACGTTATTATATATATATATATTGGCGCTGCGCCTCCCGGTGTAACGTCTACATGTATGATAAAGCACATCGCATTTTATCCCAAAGAAAGAGTATTAAGGTACTGAGGCCACTATAAGCCATATTGCATTATGTATATACTGTAAATACATACTTTGATTAATAAAAATAATAAAACAAATTCAGTTTGATCTCATCTTTTGTGTTGGGAAAATGTGTATAAAAAATAAATTAACATATATTTTCCATAATACTAATATTCATGTTAAAGTGACACAGCAATGGCCTTATTGCAGATATTAACACATGGAAATAAATAAATACATATATAATTACAAATGCTTGGTATTCAATATTTTGAGTGGAAATGTTAGATAATTTACCTTGAACATTCAGTATTTTAAACATAAATTAAGCAAACAGTTAATCTAACTCTTTTTATGACTTTATTTGATTGATTAATTATGTCTTACAATGGATTGAAGATGTAGGTCACACAATTATAAGACCTTTAAAGGACTCTATCACCCCAACAGGAAGTTCATTTAATTTTAAAGAGCATTACAAACTGGCTATACATTGTACTAGCAGTTTTTCTGTACAGTAAATCATTTCTGAAATATTTAGCATGCAGTTCCTATATGTTCCTATATGAGTATTGCACTCTATAAGGGTGGGAGAGGGCTCTAACAGCCAGATAACATGGAAGGTCTTTATTTTGGCCACTGCAGAGACAGAAAAGCAGACTGTGATCCTAAGTAGCACATCAAAGCAGCTAATTAATTTGCATGTGCTGCTCATTTGCATTTAAATGCAGCAACAACATGGAATTTCCCAGGATTGATTAACTTTTGAAAGAAAGGGTTAACATATAGCCAGTTTTAAAACAATTTGATTTATGGTAACAAAGTCCCTTTAATGTTCTTGAAGACTTCATCATCATTCCTTTCTACATGTATAGACCTACCAACTGGGCATGCTCAATTGGTTTATTTATTGATAAAGTGCTTATAGTTTAAATTCTACCATTTTTGGAACCCTTGTCTCAATTTAACTAGGTTATATCACAGTGCCCCTTCTGGATCACTACCTTATCATAGTGAAGAGGTTTGTGCACCTCAATGAAGCTGTGAGCTTTACCATGTAGGGTCACCCAAGATGGGCAGGTCATAGCAGAGAGGTCAGACAATTTGAGGTCCATTGGAGAAAGAACTGGCAACCTACTTCAGTAGTTTTGCCAAAATGACTATATGGATAAGCACAACCAGAGGCACAAAATATGCCGTGTGTGCTGCTGACCATAGTGTTAGTCGGACATGACTGAACAACCAAAACAACAACATATCACAGAGAATGCCAGGCTCAGTTCCTGAAACGCCATATAAGGACATCAGGAACCTTTTTTTTCCCGAATGATGTTGTCTAGTGACAGATCAATGTGTGCAGCAAGTCGCCCTGCCGCCCCGTGACACCAGCAATGGCTCCGCACAACTAAATATAGCAAAAGAAATTACAAGGAACGATGAATTCTGAAATCTGCATCTGCCGGCAGGTTCAGGGGGAATATTATCCACAACAAGCGCTGACACACGCTGTGCTGGGACAATAGGTAGAATTGCACTGATTATCCCCACAGAGGAATGTTTAAAACCTATTGAAATGTACAGACAAATTGATTTATAACAGGAAAGAGGGAGCCGGCGAGTGACTCATCTACCTGTTATTGGTGAAGCCGTGGTGGCACCATCTGAGCGCCATTCAATGTGCTGTTATTCAGTGCGCTCTTTCTATTGACGCCGTAATAAGGAGAACTGAATAAGAGAGAACATAAGAATTACATATTAGCAAAACCACATTTATACATATAAAGGCACACATTTACCATATGCTAATTCTTAAAAATAACTCTTTGAATTTTTGAGCTTTCTATATATTTATCTCAATGCTGTCTCTCCCTCTCTCTGTGCGCCCTCGCCCTCTCAGTGATCCTCTCTCTCTCCCTCCTTCCCTACCCTCTCCCTACCTCTTCTCTCCCTCTCTCTCCCTCCCCCCTTTCCCTACCCTCTCCCCTCCCTCTCTCTCTCCCTCACTACCCTCTCTCTCTCTCCCTCCCTCTCTTTCTCTCCCTACGGTTTCTCCCCCTCTCTCTCAGACACTATCTCTTTATCTACCTCTCTCTCTCCCTCCCTCTCTCTCCCTCCCTCCCCCTCTCTCTCCCCCTCTCATTCTCTCCCTCCCTCTTCCGTCCAACCCATTCTTCCACCTCTCTGTCCCTCTCTCTCTCCCCTTCCTCCTTCTCTCTCTCCCTCCCTCTTTTCCTCCTACCCTCCTTCTCTACCTTCTTCCCTCTCTCTCCCCCTCCCCTTTCTCTCGACATCCTCTCTTCCTCCCTCTCTATCTCCCTCCCCTCTCTCTCTCTCTCTCTCTACACCCTCTCTCCCTCCCTGCCTCCCTCTATTTTCTCTCTCCTCCTCCCTCTCTCCCTCCCCTCTTTCTCTCCTCTCTACTCTGTCTCCCCTCCCCCTCTCTCTCTCTTCTCCTCTCTCACTCCACTCACCTCTCTCCTCCTCCCTCTCTCCCCTCTTTCTCTCCTCTCCCCTCTCTCTCCCTCCCCTCCCCTCCTCACTTTCTCTCTCTCTCTCCCTCCCAATCTTTATATATATATATATATATATTTTTTTTTATTTTTTTTTATTTTTTTATTTATATATATATATATATATATATATATATATATATATATATATATGCAGTTTAAAGGGATGTGGAAGGTTTCCCTGTTTTTTTATATGAAAACAAACTACTTAAGAGTTTTTTTTTTTTATATCTAAACATCATTTGATTACCAATTGCTTAAAAGCTCTTTTTTTCTTACTGAAATCTTTCAAATACACAAATGTCCACCCACCACCTAGAACTCATGCACTCAGAGTCTCTGTAATACTAGATGTACTAACCAATCAGGAACTGTCTCTCAGCAGCATTTCAAAACATGCTATTGATACATAGTCTCAAACATCAAGTACCAGTAGAAACACTGTGTGCATCAGCTGCTGGGGCAGAGCCTTGTGGAAACTATTTGGAAAGTTTCAGTGAGTAAACTAGAGCTTTTAAGCACTTGTTAATAAAATGATGCTTAGATATGTAAATCAACAGCTAGAAATGTAATGCAATTATTACAAACAGGTAGTCTTACATATCCCTTTAAGCTGCTTCAAATTGAATATGGCAATCCTAAGTGCCAGTGCTTTCAATAGAACTATTGGAAATGTAAATAATTATTTTAATTAATTAATTCAAATAATATTATAGATAGGGGGGTCCTCAATATCCCTTTATTGTTTTTCTGTATTCAGTGAAAACTAATTTTATAAAATCAGATGCACAGAAACAATGACATTACCCACAAGATACATAGATATATATATATAGATAGATAGATAGATGATAGATAGATAGATAGATAGATAGATAGATAGATAGATAGATGATAGATAGATAGATAGATAGATAGATAGATAGATAGAGTTATAGATAGATAGATAGATAGATAGATAGATGATAGATAGATAGATAGATAGAGTTATAGATAGATAGATAGATAGATAGATAGATAGATAGATAGATAGATAGATAGAGTTATAGATAGATAGATAGATAGATAGATAGATAGATAGATAGATGATAGATAGATAGATAGATAGATAGAGTTATAGATAGATAGATAGATAGATAGATAGATAGATAGATAGACAGACAGACAGACAGATAGATAGATAGATAGATAGATAGATAGATAGATAGATAGATATATAGATAGATAGATGATAGATAGATAGAAAGATAGATAGATAGAAATGCAGATACATAGATAGACAGATACAGATATAGATAGATAGATAGACAGATACAGATATAGATAGATAGATAGATAGATAGATAGATAGATAGATAAAGATATAGATATATAGATAGATACAGATATAGATAGATAGATAGATAGATAGATAGATAGATAGATAAAGATATAGATATATAGATAGATACAGATATAGATAGATAGATAGATAGATAGATAGATAGATAGATAGATAGATAGATAGATAGATAGAAATGCAGATACATATATAGATAGATACAGATATAGATAGATAGATAGATAGAGATATAGATAGATAGATAGATAGATAGATAGATAGAGATAGATAGATAGATAGAGATAGATAGATAGATAGATAGATAGATAGATAGATAGATAGATAGATAGATAGTCAGAGATATAGATAGATAGATAGATAGATAGATAGATAGATATAGATAGATAGATAGATAGATAGATAGATAGATAGATAGATAGATAGAAATGCAGATAGATGGATAGATAGATAGATAGATAGATAGATTGTGATGTTTGTGAGTACAAAATACGAGATTATCTTTAAATCCTGAGAAAGTGGTAATTTAAAGCTATGGTAACTACAGACAATTATACGAATATATTCATATGTAAAAATCTTAAGAAAATGTGTTTCTCATTCAGTTCTGACAAGGAGAAAATAAGCAGCAGTTGCTGTGTAAGGTAAGTGCATCTCACGCCGGGGGTACAGGGGGTGTATCAGGACAATGGAAAAACTCTTGTTTCACTTGAGTGGGGAAATATCATGGGTGGAGAGGTGAGACGGAAAATACATTAGACAGCTTGTGATAAGAGAGGAGACAGCTTGCCATATGTAAGAGACAGCCTGGCATGTGTATGAGACAGTCTGACTTGTGTAAGAGACAGCCTGCCATGAGGAGATGAGACAGCCTGACATCTGTAAGAGACAGCCATATGTGTAAGAGACAGCCTGCCATGAGGAGAGGTGACAGACAGCAAGGAGAAAAGGAGACAGCCTTACATGTGTAAAAGACAGTCTGACAAGTGCAAGAGACAGCCTTACATGTGTAAAAGACAGCCTGATATGAGGAGAGGTGACAGATGGCAATGGAAAGAGGAGATGGCCTATTATGGGAAAATGAGATGGTCTGCCATTAATAAAGGAGGCAGCCTGATTTGAGGAGGGGAGAGAGCTTGCCATGAGAAGAGTAGACAGCCTGTTATGAATAAAGGAGACAGTCTGCCATGAGGAGAGTAGACAGCTTGCCATGAGGACAGTAGACAGCCTGCCATGAGGAGAGTAGACAGTCTGCTATGATTATAAGAGACCGCTTGCCATGGGGAGAGTAGACAGCCTGCTATGAGGAGAGTAGACATCCTGTTATTGTGGGAAGAGACAGCTTGCCATGGGGAGAGTAGACAGCCTGCTATGATGAGAAGAGACTGCTTGCCATGAGGAGATTAGACAGCCTGCCATAAGGAGAGTAGACCGTTTGCCATGAGGAGAGTAGACCGCCTGCCATGACGGAGTTAGACATAATAAAGGGTTAAGCCAGAAGTGTGCAGACGAGCCGATGAAGCCCACGTGTCATTTCTACTCTTTAGAATTTAGCAGAGATATAATTGCAGGATTGTTGTTTTGCAAAACTTAAATGTCATTTCTTTCTAAAAGTATTTTTTCTTTTGTTGCCAGAAGCAAAATAACAGCAGTAAAAAGCGCTCCTAGAAGCGCTCACACACTGCGCAGAGGAATCATCCAGGTGGGGAGCGAGCGCGTCGCATTGCGAGTATTGCGAGTATTAAAATGTAGCTTTTACTGGATTCATAATACAATGAAGAAGATAAAGAATTAGACAAGATAAAAAATATACAAAATATAGCTGAGGAAATATCCCTGTTTATGATATATTTTAATGTGACATCACAAATAATGTATGTAGGAAACATACAGTGGCGGTGTACTCTGGAAGTTAATGGGTGACTACAGTGGCGATGTACTCTGGAAGTTAATGGGTGACTACAGTGGCGATGTACTCTGGAAGTTAATGGGTGACTACAGTGGCGATGTACTCTGGAAGTTAATGGGTGACTACAGTGGCGATGTACTCTGGAAGTTAATGGGTGACTTCAGTGGCGATGTACTCTGGAAGATAATGGGTGACTACTAGTGATGTCCTGAACAGTTTGCCGGAGAACTATTCGTCGCGATTTTCGCATGTTCGCGTCCGCCGCGAACGGCGAACACATGCGCTTTTCGGTTATCCCCCTATACTTTATCATTGAGGAAACTTTGAACATCATTTATTTTATTTTATAATTTTTTGGATGTAATCTTTGCCTGCCTGCCAGCGTGTGTGTGTGACAGGCTAACACCTAACAGCTTATATTGTGCTTATTTTCACTACTCATACCTGGTGATGTAACAACCATTTTTTTCCTGTAATCTAATTTCAGTTGCCTGCCTGTGTCAGGCTCACAGCTTATATTGTGCTCAGTGACATAAAACAACACTTTTTTGACTGTAATAGATTGAATAGCAATTGCCTGCCTACAGGCGTGTGTGTGAAGCCTATTGCATCTACTCTGCCAACTTTTGCCAGTGCACAGTGACACTCATATCTGGTGGCACCTTAGATTGCACGCGCAGTGCCCCAAATTTGAAGTGGGAGGACCGACCAAGCATCTTTTTCCATCTCCCGCTTCCAAAAATCCATGCCATATACACGTCCCCTGATAGTGGACGTAACAGGGATTAAACCGATAGGAATAGTACTACTTAACGGTACACACCTTACAATAATACAGACAGAGGCAACGTGTATAATCTTCCATGCTGTGCAGTGGAAGCCCCCAGACTCTGACCTGTGTATAATCTTCCATGCTGGGCAGTGGAAGCCCCCAGACTCTGACCTGTGTATAATCTTCTATGCTGGGCAGTGGAAGCCCCCAGACTCTGACCTGTGTATAATCTTCCATGCTGGGCAGTGGAAGCCCCCAGACTCTGACCTGTGTATAATATTCCATGCTGGGCAGTGGAAGCCCCCAGACTCTGGGAGTCTGAAGAAGAGGAGTCAGAGGAGGAAGGTGGCTTTGAGGAGGTGGAAGACCAAACACAGCAGGCGTCCCAGGGGGCTTGTTGCCACCTTTCGGGGACCCTTGGTGGCTGGGTGGAGGAAGACACCTTCAATGACATCAGTGAGGACAAGGAATGGGACATGGCTAGCTTGGTATCCAACCTTGTGCAAATGGGGGAGTTTGGGGATGTTTGCGATGCATTAAACGGGGATATTGGTCTGTTACTGTGAAGCGGGTGTAACCCTTACACTACCTGATCGATACAACATCATACCTGATGTTTTAAAGCATGTTATTCCAAACAATTTAGGAATGTTAGGTGATTTATGCCCTTTATGGCTTAAAACCAGACTCTGCATCAACTATGTAATTTACCGTGGGAGTTTTCCCATGGATCCCCCTCCGGCATGCCACAGTACAGGTGTTAGTCCCCTTGAAACAACTTTCCCATCACTATTGTGGCCAGAAAGAGTGCCTGTGGGTTTTGAAATTCGCCTGCCCATTGAAGTCTATGTCGGTTCGCTGGGTTCGCCCATTCGCGAACATTTGATGGAAGTTCCCGTCCGCTATTCGCGAACCGAAAATTTGATGTTCGCGACATCACTAGTGACTACAGTGGCGGTGTACTCTGGAAGTTAATGGGTGACTACAGTGGCGATGTACTCTGGAAGATAATGGTTGACTACAGTGGCGGTGTACTTTGGAAGTTAATGGGTGACTATAGTGGCGATGTATGGGTGACTACAGTGGCGGTGCATTCTGGACGTTAATGGGTGACTACAGTGGCGGTGTACTCTGGGTGA